>LZPO01087465.1:43071-46243 GCA_001675575.1 Neotoma lepida | reverse complement strand
GAAATTCCAGACAACAGGAAAGTAGTAAAGAGAATAAAGGGGTTTTGGAAGCAATGTCATGAAGTGTTTATAAAGTTTCAGGCATTCCCTCAGACCATGGGTAAGTAATTCTGATTCTACAAGTGAACCNGTCTGTGAGAATTGAGCCAATGGTTAGAATACTATTCAAATAGTCAAATGGCACCTCAAATATTCTTAAAACTTAACTGACAGTGACAAGGGAGGTAGGAACTGGCATATTAAACCTAACAAAGGTGATTGCCCATGAGTAGCAATAGAACACCAAATAATAGCCAACATCTGATAATAGAATAGCTGAGTATCTGAAACAGAAGAAAATTCTCATCTGAGAGAAAACAATTCACAAAAAAACATTTGGAATGGTCTAATCACCATGTATTAACAATGATTAAAGAAATGTTCAGGCAAAGAAGCAAAAAGATTTCTGAAGTAAAATGAAAGCNAGAATCTCTAGAAAGAAACATGCCTGCTATAACACAAAGGTAGGAATGTAGAAGGAATTGCATGCTACAATGTTTCGGTATTCCAGTTAAGGGGTAAACTACTGATTCTCACTAGACCATGAATTACTTCACAGCTGGCAGCTCAGCTGCAGCCACTGTCCATGAACCACAGGTTGAAGAGCAGATCCTGGCAGCAAATTCTTGTGTACGTACATCTCTGCTAAACTATGAAAGACTTCAGTGAGGATTTGATTTGAAGTAGCTTGGACTACAGGCAAGAGAAGATGCAGGAACTAGTCATAAAAGTTACCAGTCAGGTTAAAACCTACAGGTACCCAGGGCAAGATACTAGAAACAGAAACACATAATAAGCCATCTCAAGTCTGGAGGAGAGGCTGAAGAGGAAGCAGAAATGAGATCTTTGAGAAGATTAGGAGTCTGAAGTGCCGCTCTTTAAGATCTTAAGGAACATTCTAAAGTGGTTCGCTGTAGGAGAGAAGTCTGAAGAGCCACATTACGCAAGAATCACAATCAGAGAATTTCTGGAAGACCTTCATTCCCGTGTTGTTCTGGTCCCCACAGCCAGAACAAGCCCAGGTAAGCATTGAAGCGATGTCCCCAGCACAGGACTCCAGAGAGTGGGGGAGCTGACTAATCTTTTTTGTTTAACTGCTATTTCATGAGATGTTTTTGATTATGTTTATTATATTTCATGATTATGTGGGGTTTTTTACTTATTCTTCTCTCATAGAATACATTGAAACCAGAGGCTCCTCCCTCCACTCCTCCTCCTTTCCCTTCACAGAAGAGCAGGCCTTCCAGGGATATTAACCCAATACTATGCAAGAAGATGCAGTAAGACTAGACACAAACCCTCATATCAAGGTTAGACCAGGCAACCAGTAGGAGGAAAAGGGTCCTGAGAGCAGGCAGAAGAGTCAGAAACTTCCCCACTCCCACAAACACCAAGCTACACAACCATAACATATATGCAGAGGACCTAGTGCATGAAGCCATGCAGGCTTCATGATTCTTCAGTCTCTGGGAGCCCCTATGAGCCCTGCGTAGTTGATTCTGTGGCCGTGTCCTAGTGTCCACAAGCCCTCCAGCTCCTATAGTCTCCCTTCTCCCACAACTTTCCCTGAGCTCAAAGGGGAGGAACCTAATGAAGATCTCCAGTTTGGGCTCTCTCTCTCTGCCTAATGTTTGGCTGTATCTCTCTGCATCTGCTCCCTTCAGCTGCCAGAGGAAGTTTCTCTGATGACGATTGGGCTAGGCACCCACCTATGAGTATAGCAGAATATTATTAGGAATCATTTTATTTACTTATTTTTCCTATCCTAGGTCTCTGGGCTATTCAATCTCTGGCTCCTGACCATCCAGGCAGTATCAGGCATTGGCTCCCTCTCTTGGTGTGGGCCTCAAACTTGAANAGTCATTGGTAGGTTACTCCTACAAGTTCTGTGCCTCCACCGCCCCAGCATAACTTGCAGGCAAGATAGATTGTAGGTTGAAGGTTTTGTGGCTGGGTATGTGTCCCAATCCCTCCACTGGAAGTTGCCTGGTTACAGAGGATGGCCAGTTCAGGCTCTGTGTCCTCCATTATAAAGAGTACTTGCTAGAGTCGCCCTCATAGAATCCTGGGAGTTTCTACTGCAGTAGGTTTCTACATCACCCCTTCAAATGCCCTCCATGCTTTTATTTTGCTTTTTCATTTGCTTTTGTGATTAGTTTGTTTTAGGCCTTGAGTTTTTGTCAAAATGTTAGCTGAATAGATGCTAAAGGAACAGAGACTTTTAATTTTAATATGAAAAAAACTTTGTAATTCATCTTTGGAGATCAGTGTTTCCCTGATACCAAAGCACAATCACTTACCAAGGTGGCCAAAAGAAAAGTGAAGACAAATATCCCTTATGAATAAACTAACATGAAAATCTTCAAAGTGCTAGCAAGCTGAGATTATTTATCTAGAAAAAAAAGACTGTAAATCATGACTTAGTAGGAAGATTTGTTCTTAGAATAGGGGGTAGCAAACATTAAAGAAGGTAATTATTACACTATAACCCACTGACAGAAGGAAAGATAACACTCAGTTACCTCAACTGATGTTGGAAAAGAATTTNACAGAATTTAATAATCTGTCATGGGGAAAACACTAAATAAGCTAAATTAGATAGTAAATTACAAAATTCACATGGACAGAGAGTTGTGAGGGTGGTAGAGAACAATGGGTACTTACTTTTTAATTGATACAGCACTTCAACTGGGATGATGGACAGTGTGGTGATCACATAAAAGCATGAATGNGTTCAATGGCATTGAATGTCACCTCAGAGTGACAAAATTTATGTCTTTAATAAAAAGGGGGAAGGTAAAAGTGGCATGGACCACATGGCAACCATTACTGCCTGACAAAGTTCCAGCATTTCAACATTGCAGACCACACTTCTCCAGTACCTTTTAACTTTTATTTTTAATGATTCTCCCTACTAATGCCTTCCCCTTAGAGACATTTTGTATGGGCTTTGGTAAAGGATGAAAATATGTACAATGGTAACCTCTCTAAACAACTCTTTGGGGAAAAAAAAATTCCCGCCACTGTGGAACCAGGAATTCCATTGTGTCCTTCTAATTATACCAAGAACAGGAAAGTTAGAGATTTATTAGACACCCCTGATCGCAAAGATGAAATACCTACAACTCAGAAC
>LZPO01087465.1:35571-38071 GCA_001675575.1 Neotoma lepida | reverse complement strand
TGTAAACTTAGCTAATTACTTAGGGCTCATGAAGTCGTGAGGAAAGCCTATAACTGCCTCTTTACCAAACTAGCATAATTCCTAACTGCTTTCTAAATATTTGTCCTTATATCCATAAGTAAGTGCAGCCCTCACCACTAATCAAAATACTTCTCTTTGAAACAGAAGGATAACATTATAAAAACAACAACAACAAAAAAAACTACAAACAATCAAAATGCAGAGGACAAGTGGTCCTTGGTGGCCAGCCCCAAATTATCCAGCAACTGCACAAATCCTGCACCCAAGGCTTGGGGAACATCGTGGAAGAGAAGGCAGAANGGTTATAAGAGCCAGACAAACAGGAAGTCTGCTGTGATACTGAATGTTCTGGAAATGTCAGAGGAGTACACTCACAGAGTCTCAACAACATGGCTGCCTAAATATGACCTGAACAAGGATGCCACCAACAGACATGCTGACAAGGAAGGAGGAAATTTTAGGTGGCTCCAACCATAGGCCAAGGNTTATAGGCAACCAAGGAATATTGAGAGCAGGAAAAATAGTCATTTCTAGGGAGGGCACATCAGTTGGTTACCCATATCCAAGTAGCCAGCTCTAAAAACATATACATACAAATATGTATATATTATAGGTACTGAGCAAGTCATATTTATGTGTTTAAGAGTATTTTTGTGTGAGTGTGTGTGTGTATTTCTGTGTGTCTGCGTATATTGAACAGCAACTTTAAAGAGAGGCCATGAATTTGAGAGAGAGAAAGGGTAGATACATGGGGGGGTTTGGATTGAAGAAAGGAAGGGGAAAATGATGAAAATATATTTTAATTTNAAAAATATATTTTAAAAGCCAAGTAACAAACATGCACCTATAGGAGTCAGTTCTTTTGAGTTAGCAGACATGAAATTTACAGTACCTGTGAATAGAGCTCAGTGACACAGTTTGAACTTCTCCTGTGTGAGGTCCTAAGTTCAATGCCCAGTAGCCCCCAAAATAGCCTATGCTTAACAACTAAAAAAATACAAGATGTGTTTAGGAATTTGTGAGAGAAAAGAAATTTACAAGCAGAATCAGATAGGANTTTTAAATAAAAAAAATCCAATCACTGAAAGTTAGAATTTAGTAATTGAATTTAATATCAGTTTTCTTTTTCAGGCCAGATTTGCAAACTCCCCAACCAGTAGAATGCTTACAGTATTTGACTTCTAAGTAAAAGGATAGAGACAACAGGCAAGAAGTTCCATGGAGAAAACCAATTATCTTTACAGCTCCTGCTAACAGCTAAAATGTCATTGAATAAAAAAAAAAACACTATTCAAAATAGCAACCAAACTGTAATATGCTTTTGGATAAAATCTGTAGTTATAGAGGAAAATTATAAAAACATAAACAAAGCAAAAATTCCTTCAATAGATAGTAAGAAATAATTGTTTTCATGGACAAGATGATTCCATATTACAGCAATAACAATTCATCAAAATACTGCAAATTCAAAGCACATTTAAACAAATCTCCAACAGAATACTCTAAGCAACTTGACAAACTGTTTCTAATATATACATATTATATGAGTGGAAAGTATAAAACATATCTGAAAAAGAAGTGCTATACCCTGTAATAGATTGAGGCTTTTTATATCACAGTGTGGCAGAAACACAGTAATAGACACGTGACCTAACTGTACAGAATGGTCTAAAATTAGACCTGTGCATAAATTAAAACCCATTTCACATCAGTTTCATGAGAGAAAAATACTGTCAGAAATGCTACTGGGTGATAGATTATCCATAAGGAAACAGGGAAGAAAGTGAAAAATCTTTGCACAAAATCGTACATGATAATAAATTCCAGATGGATTACATATTTTTTAAAACATAAAAAATAAAAGTATTTAGNCAAAATGGGATTAGTTAGTGAAGGCTCTTCTAGTGTGTAAAAATCAGAAATTGTACAGGGATGGCTAAATTCAATGACATAATAACTAGNAAATGTTTACTCATTAAAAGAAATGTAAAAGTTTTAAGAACACAAGAAACTGGAAGATATTTGCCTTTATTAACCAGAATAAAAATGGTTTTATATATTGTTTTCCATATNTATGTGTGGCAATGAGGAAGGGGGAGAAAAGGATTAGTCAGGCATTTTACAGAAACATATAGCCCCCAAAACAACAAAAAATTGTTGACAGTTGTATGCAATAATGGGGTAATCAGAGCAAGACACTATTTTATACCCAAATAAGTGAAACAGGAAGAAAATCAAAATCTNAGATTATCAACTGTATAGCAAAGAAGACTCACAGACTACGGTAAANTAGCATATTACTCTGCAGGCAATCTGTTTATAACCCATTAATTTGATGATATGTATTCCAAGGAGCCAGCAATTACTCATCTTTTTTGTGATTTTTTTGTATTTTTTTATTAAAAGATTTTCTTATTTTACATACTAACCACAGAACCCCCTGTCCTTCCTCCTCCCTCCTCCCTCCTCCCTCCTCCCA
>LZPO01087465.1:17718-30058 GCA_001675575.1 Neotoma lepida | reverse complement strand
TGTGATTAAATATAATTTACTGTGGATACTGGGTAATTCTCCTAAATCAACACCACAGGATACTTTAGGAAACTGATTCTCCAATTTACACACCCTAATATGGTCTCCTTTTTGTGAAAAGTCAGTATCAAGGAAAAGCCATTCTGGGTATCCATCAAATTTGTAAAATACATTTGCATCTTTCTTAATATCTCATATTAAATATGATTTCCCCAGGAATAATGTACAGCAGGTTTCCTGTGGCTCATGTGATTAGCATGTGATTACACTAACAGTAGGATGGTCCTAATGTCTCTCAGATTAGTAATGGAATTCAAATAAGCATAATTGTACTCCCCTACTTTTAATAAAATCACCACCAATCTACAAAACAATGGCACCTGACTTCTGTCAAGATAACATAAAGTCTAAAGGGNTTTTTTTGGAATATACAGACAGATGAGATTCATTTTTCAGAGTGTTTACTAGATGAACAATCCAATCAATTCACAAAAGTCCACAAAAATGAAGCATCTGTAGTCGTCAAATGCACAACCTGCGCACAAATCAACAGGGACATATATGTGGGCTCTGCTCCCACCCCCAGTGTAAAGAAATGAGGACACAATTAACCTTCTACAACTGTAAATGCTAGGAAAGTAGTTCTGAATTATTATTTTCTTCTGAAGAATGAAATCCCCAGAGATATCAACCTTCATATGATACCAATTATGTTTANGTCATCTTAGTGTTAAAGTTCATTACATCTAACTAAAGATATCCATGGCTAGAGTTGGGCTTCTGTTAAATTTACAAATTAGCCATGTTAATGGTCTGTAGAATGATTGGAAGAGACATAATTAAACCCTTATAGCTAGTTTTAAATTAAAAATTTTGTCAGTTTTAAGGAACTCAAGTGACAACAGCCATTGCCCTGCCCCAGAAACCATGTTACAGTCTGTCACTTTGTCTCCCCTACACTGCAATGTCATATGTAAAGTCCCCGCACCTGAGCTGAATGATTTGAGTAAGTCCCATCACATCACTCAGCACCCAATTATGCCTTGCCAATGCAGCCTCCACTCCTAGTGAGGTGATTTGCTTCCACCAAATTCAGAGAGCCATGTGACATTTGTTTCCTGATCCATGCCCATGAGGTAAACTCTTCAGGACAGAATAAGAAGCTCCTGAAAGCTTCTCCTGAGCTTGAGGCCAGACAGAACTATGGTGAGAATTATGGAACATGGGAGAGAAGGGAGCCTTTTACTCCAAAGTCCAGTTAAAACTTCTCAACAGCTGGAAATCAAGAATTCCAGTGCAATCAGCAACTCTTGCTGTGAAGATTGCCTTTCATGTAGAAATGCCTTCAAAAACAGTATCGAAATAGCAAAAACTTGGCATAAGTTTGAGCACATATGACCCAGTGACCTCTAGTGTGGCCTTGCTGCTTTCCCAGATGTTTTCTGGAATCTCACAACATCTACTAACTTTTGTGCCAGAGAATGTGTGATGAGTTCCCTCATCTGCACGATCCTCTAGCCATTGCAATCCCAACTATTGTACCGTGAGGACCGTCTCATGTAGCTGAAGTGAGGACTCCTCTGAGAAATGACCCATGTTCAGTTAGGTCNCAGCACCCACATGGCAGCTCATAACTTCCTGCAATTCCAGCTCCANGGCATCTGATGCCTTTTCTTCCCTCTTGCCTGCCTCTGTAGGCATGAGGCCCCAACATGGCACACATACATACATGTAGAAAAACACTCATACACATAAAACGATTTTTTNAAATAACTATCCTATGACTTCACTGAAGATAGTAACCAGAACACACCCAAATCATGTACATGACTGTTGCAAAGAAAATGAAGTATGACTGTCCCATACACACATGTGTGTCTTATTCTTTCCAAGTATCTCAACCTCAAACTCCATGCTTAAATTTATGTTGGAATCTCTTCTAATAAACTAAAATTCTGATTNATACTNCAACAACTTGGAACTCTTTTCTGTATTTGTCAAGAATCCAGATTTACTTGTATGGTGTTCTCTGCAAGAACTCCTCAAGCTGCATTGAGGAATATCCTAAAGCCTTATCGAGAAATCCTAGAGTCTGAGGAACATCTTAGAGCATGATGGAGACATCCTAGAGCCTGAGGAACATCCTAGATCCTGATAGAGACATCCTGTCTCAATCCCTCTCACTGCTGACAGGGCTTATGTAGTAGAATATTATTTTAAGGTGTGTTACTTTTGTTTATGTTGCATTTGTTTAACTCTGTGAAGCTGTGTCTCTGTGCCTGTGCAAAACACGTGATGATCTAATAAAGAACTGGCCAAAAGCAAGGCTGGAGAAAGAATAGGNGGGGCTGGCAGGTAGAGAGAATAATAGAAGGAGAAAACTGGGAAGAGGGATCTAAAATCTAACAGCCAGAGACAGAGGAGGACTTCAGGGGCCAGCCACCCAGCCACCCAGCTACACACACACAGCAAGCCAAGGAGTAAGAGTAAGATACAGAAGTAAGAGAACAGGGAAAGGCCCAGAGGCAAAAGGTAGATGGGATAAACTAAGTTAAGGAAAGCTGGCTAGAAACTAAGCCAAGCTAAGGCTGGGCATTCATAAGTAATAATAAGCCTCTATGTGTGATTTATTTGGGAGCTGGGTGGCGGGCCCCCCAAAAGAGTAAAAACCCCCAGCAACAGGCTTACTTTGCATATATTTGCCATTCCCCAACACTTTCTTATCCAGGACTAGGAAGGCCTTTCTCCAAACATGCCAAGCTTCTCGATCCTTTGCATANGGTAATTCCTTGCTCCTCAAACCCTTCATCTTCTTCCCTGGTAACAGGCATTATCCACACTTACAACGAAAAGCATTCTTCACACTCAGTCCCTCAGCATCTTGTCACTTTGTCTTCTTCGTGCCCATACTGCCTATGTTTGCATCACTCTGACAGCACTTACCAGATTGTACCATAATTAAAGCATGCAGTACCTGTCTCCATCACATGACACTGAGTTATTGATGAGGGATGGCACTATTTTTCTTGGCTCTAACCACCAGTAGTAACCACAGCAGTAGCTAACACTCACCATGCAGGAATTGTTGAAAGAACATTCTGTAAAGTAAGTTAGTGGTTTCCTCATTCAAAGAATTTTTTTAGGGAAATGGCTTAACTAACCATTTTAGGTTAATCACTATTTGAAGACCTCAAGTTGTTCCTGATTAGCTTCAGTCATATCAAGAAAAGAAACCTGTCACTGCATTAAAGATATAATAGAGAGGAGGGACTATTNTCTCTGATGAACTTTGTAAAATTAAAAGTAAACAATAGAAAATCCTCAGTTGTCATGAATAACTATGCTTNCCAAACTAGCTCATTTCCTACTTGATGAAGTCTATTTGTAGGAAGTAAACCTAATCTACAGAATTGAATTTTCCATTATAACTCTTTATGATTACAATAAAAAAGCTGCAGGGAACCTAAAATGTAATTCNCAGTAAACATAAAGACCTCTATAGAAATAGGGATCTCTTGGATACTTTTCTATGAATAAGAGGTTGTCTTCACTGACAGTACACAATATATTTCTATAAAATCATTATTTGTTCCTCATTCCCATTATGGACAGGATACTGCGACAAGAGGCGTATTCAGAAAACTACACNGACACTGATGTATTCTTATGTGATTACTATTATGATTTTGATTATGATTGATTACTATTGTTGCTAAAGGCACTCCTCAAGTTGGTAGGAAGGTAAAATTTATGCCCAATACTTCTACCTTTTCCTGTTAATGTAGATATTTTCATACAGTATCTTCTGTTTGCCTAATGTTTATACCTCTAGCTCCTGAATTTGTTGTGTGCACAAACAAATTCAATCTATGGTTAATTTTCTCTGCTCAGCCACATACTTTATTTCTTGACCATGGACAAAGCTTTTGAGAACCTCATTTCTTAGTTTTGTTTTTAGAGAATGAATCAATGACCTCCACTACAATATTTACAAAATTAGCAAGAAGAATATAATATTAGGGCATAGATGATGTGCAAAGATATGATAAAATGCTAAACTAATAAGTGTGAGAGTAGCTCACTATCACACTTGCTTCCCAGCATCCTTGCTTAATTTATGCAAGTTTCACAAGTACTAAAGAAATTACTTTTGATGACTGTTTTTGATGATGAGTGTTTCAAACTTGATTAATGTGCTAAGGGCTCATTTGTGTTTTAAAAAGCCTTTTAGGGGGTCAAAAATGACAACTCAATTAAAGCTAATTTGGCTTCCTCCCACCTGAGTTGCCCAGACCTACAAAACCAAGCCTACCATCACTTCCAAAGAAGCATTCCTTCCATCAGTCATAGTGAAAGAATACTGATGAGTCTATACATGAGAGCCGCAGCTGGTGGCCTTATAGTGGCTCGTTAATCTGTGACACAGTTGGCAGAAGTACGTGGGTGTTCCTGAGGGTGTCTTTATTTGGAAAACCAAAACACAAAACAGGTCTGTGAACTTGAGTTGTCAAATATATGTTTGTGATAATCACATGCTTCCTTCCCATGAGTCATTCTCCAGAATGTTCCTCCTTTTTATGTATTTTGCTTTTATTTGTTTATTCACTTATTTAGGGCTTTTCCAAAACAGAGTCTTGCCATGTATCCCAACTTGTTTAGAACATGTGATTGCCTATCTCCTGGGTGCTGGGATTGCATCCAANACCCTTCAAAGAGCTGCAAATCAGTGGCTCTGAGTTCTCAGCCATAGGGCATCTNTATCACATCCCTTAGACACACAGAAGACAGGGANGAAAGAATGTAAGAGCCATAAGGTAAAGCGGAATTCTGTGAAATGCTGTCCTCTGGAAATGGCANAGCTCCTGCACTCATGANCTTAGAGCAGCTGTGGTCACCTACACAAGACCTGCATAAGATCAAGCCAGTTAAAATTTCNACCATGGAAGGAGGAAGGGTTCATAAAGTCACATNCAGAGCTGAGGAACTATTGACAGCTGGTGGCTGTTTGGAGAAGGAGACTCACTTTTCTTCGGGAGTGTGGCCACTGGTAGGTTCTCCATGCTCTAGCAGATAACCTCATAGCTATGTGCTTATGGACCAGACTAACCGGACTCAGTGGGTTAAGATCAATCAAAATGGAAGACATGAAATTGGGAGGGAGATGTGATGAGGAGATCTGGGGGAGGGTTTGGGGGAGGGGTAGATATGATCAAGATACACTGGATATATGTATGAAAATTTCAAAGACTAAATGTTATGTTATTTAGAATGCCCTTTTCTCTTAAACCATCTACTTTCCAGGGGGGATCTTTGACTAATCTCCAGGGTACTTTTTAAGACACTCAGTGAGACACAATGCTTCATACTATACAAATAAATGTTTTATAATTTCTAGTCATTGCCCATGCCTCTAGATGTTCATTTATTATCATGGTTTAAAAGACAAAGCTAAGTGCTGCCTGCGTTGNTATCTTTGCTCCAATGACTGGCATATAGCCAATACCAGGTGGACNTTGCTTTAGAAAGAGCAAGTGTAAGAGAGTTTGTTTTAACTTCTCTGTCCAGACTGAACCACTTGATTCATACTTTCTACTCTGATGAAACTAATGATTANAGGTTAATTTGGTCTTGAGGCTTTAAGAGCAAAAAATACATTTTAAATGTCACACCAATAGTTATTTGTAAATCGAAGCTCATGCCTGTTTCAGCGTGGTGACTTTCTTGGCAGTCATTAGTCATAGTTGCTATTTTGTGTATGAATATCGGAGTACAGCCATTTGTCTTTATGAAATCTGAGAGCATTTTAATGAATATTTATAAGAAAGTAGTCTTAAGAGACCATGATGTTAGAGCTGGGGCACTTCATTTGGTCTATATTATAAAACCTTACAATTTCATTCTTTTTGCAAGAAAATGAACAGTGATTTGCAGCATTTTTTTATTCTGAATTCAGGATGCTCTTCCAATGGAGGCATTAAGTTCAAGACCTGTATCCGGCATATGCCTCAAGGGTCCTGACACCATAACCTGTATAATGTCTTTCTAAGTGCTGTGGATCATAACGAGAATTAGATAATAACGTTTCACCAAGAAACTCACATAAGTGATTAAATGATGAAAATATTCTGGAAGTCAATAAACGAATACNGAAAGAGAACACTGCTGACTAGAATCAGAGTAAACCANACGCACTCCTCACAATAAAGGGCAGAGACTGGAAATCAGTATGTATTTCCTGTGCTGTCTTTGATCACCTAAATGCAAATGTTTGAAAGTTTACTTGTTCATTATGTAAGAGGGGTGTGTGTGTGTGTGTGTGTGTGTGTGTGTGTGTAAGTCCTCTAGACAAAAACATCTTTTTAATTATAAGTAATTGTAGATCACATTTCTCACCTTATCTCTTCTGATAAGACTTTGAAATGTGTATAAAGAACTGTTAGAAATGTTCAACATCTTTAGCCATCAGGGAAATGCAAATCAAAACGACCCTGAGATTCCATCTTACACCTGTCAGAATGGCTAAGATCAAAAACAACTGGAATCAAAGGCATCTCTGGGATGAGCTAGAAACCCAGTGCAATGCAAACTCCTAGGAATCTATGAGGGTGATTCTAGATAAGACTCCTAGAAAGGGGGAAATAGGGAGCCTCAACTAGCCATCTCCTATAACTAGGCAAGATTTACAGTGGAGGGGTTGGGATCCCAATCCAGCCACATAACCTTTGACCTACAATTTGCCCTGCCTACAAGATGTGCTGATATAAAGGTGGTGCAGAAATTATGGGAGTGGCCAACCAAGACTGGTCCAGCTTGAGACCCATAACATGAGAGAGTACTCACCCCTGACACTTCCTGGATTCACAGGACCCAGAGGCTGGACAGCCCAGAGACCAAGGATAGAACCAAATATGACTGGTAATTAAAAAAAAAAGTAAATGAAATGATTCCTAATGATATTATGCTATACTCATAGATTGTTATCCAAGTTGTCATAAGAGAGTCTTCANCAGCAACTGATAGAAACAGATACAGAGACCCACAGCCAAATACTAGGTGGATCTTAGGAAATCCTGTAGAAGAGGGGGAGGAAATATTGTGGGAGCCAGAGGGGTCAAGGAAACCACAAGAAAACCCATAGAATCAACTAACCCGGGCTCATAGGGGCTCACAGAGACTGAACTGACAACCAGGGAGCCTGCATGGGACAGACCTAGGCTCTCTGCACATATGTTGGAGTTGTGTAGCTTGGTCTTCTTGTGGGGCTTCTAACAGTGGGAGCAGGGCCTGTCTCTGACTCTGTTACCTGCTTTGAGGACCCTTTCCTCCTACTGGGTTGCCTCATCTAGACTTAATAGGAGAGGAGGTACCTAGTCTTACTGCAACTTGATATGCCNTGGCTGGCTGATGTACATGGGAGAGCTGCCCTTTTCTGAAGAGAATGGAGGAGGAGTGGATGAGGGGGAAGACGGGAGGCTGGGGGAAGGGACTGGGAGGAGGGAGGGAGGGGAAAATGTGAACNAGTTTGTAATTAATTAATTAATTAATTTTTAAAAGGAGCTGTTAGTTGCTATGGTGATGGGAAAAAGAGAATGTTAAAAATGTTTCAATCGGCTGGGCAGTGGTGGCNCACGCCTTTAATCCCAGCACTTGGGAGGCAGAGGCAGGCGGATCTCTGTGAATTCGAGGCCAGCCTGGACTACCAAGTGAGTTCCAGGAAAGGCGCAAAGCTACACAGAGAAACCCTGTCTCGAAAAATTTAAAAAAAAAAATGTTTCAATAGATTGCTGGTANATAACTCCCTTATCCAGACCATTCTATTGGCTCCTCAAAACCTCCCATGATCTACGTGGTTTTTCCAACTTTTCTTACTGTTGTGTTTCAAACATAGACAATTGTAAAAAATGATACAGCCTTAACAGAAAGAAGAAAGTCACCAAGAGATACTTCATTTTAGATGGAAATGCTTAATGTCATTANGTTACTCATTTGTCATTCTATACATACATACAGTGGACATAATGTTATGGTGGGGTTAATCATCTGAGCTCATTGATTGCCCCTAAAGAAGCCAGAAATAAGCCCACATAGATACAATATGTATTGTACCTTGATCTTCAGCAAGGCAGCTAAGAGCACACGGTAAGGAGAGAGTGGCATTCTTCAACAAATGGCACTGAGAAGAAAACGAAATCTGACTTTATCTCACAGAATATCCAAAAATCAACACAATGGACTAAGCGCATAAAGATCTGGAACTATAAAATCGCTAGGAGAAAACAGAAGAGAAAGGCAAGCTGCATGCCATTAGTCTTGGCAGTGATTCCTTGAGTATGATTCCCCAAAACACAGGCCACAAAAGCAAAACCAGACAAGACAGCAAATGAAAAGCCATCTGCACAGGAAAGGAAAGAGTGAAAAAGACAATCCACAGAGNAGCAGAGAAATATTTCCAAATCATATACAAGTATGCTAAGGGTGTAATATCCAAATATGTAAGAAATTCCTACAGTATAATGGCAAATAATCCATATAATTTGTTTTTTTTTAAGGCCAAAGAACTTGAATAATGATTCTCTGAAAAAGACAGACAAATGGATAACAAGTAGATGAGAAGATATGCAANATCACTAATCTCTAGTAAAATATGATGCTCAGAAAATTTTAGAGTATTTGCTGCAGGGGGAAGGTTAATGAAAGCAGAAAGTAAATGTCTCCTTTATACTATTAACTTTTGCTGGTTTTCTTTTGCACTTGCCATCAATTTGGTGGCTAAAAACAACACCGTCTGATCAGTTCACAGTTCTGTGGGTCAAAAGTCTGGACATAGTGTGAATGAGTTCTCTGCTGACTCACATTGGGTGAGAGTCAGGGGGTTTTGACCAGGCTGTGGCTCACATAGAATTGGGTTCCTCTTCTAAGCTCACTGTTGGCTTGAGTAATAGATCTTTTCATATGGGAGAGACAAAGATCCTTGCTAGCTGTCAATTAAGGCTACTCTGATCTTCTGGATGGTACCTGCTCTCCTGGCCACATACCCCTCCATCTTCAAGCCAGAACATCAGCTCCTTCTTGTGCTTCTGAATCCCAGGAATTTCTCTTTTTCAAATGGCTTGTTTGGTTATCATAGGCCCACCAGGTATGTGTAATTTTGTCATCTAAGTTAAAGCAATCATGGGAATAATACCTTAGGCTAGAGATCATGAGAATCCACCAAACATCTGTCCCTCAGAAAGTCTTTTGGTATTATTTATGATGTTTGGTATATATTTATGACATGGTATATATTCATGACATTGATAGTAAGAATTAATCAAANCAAAAGAAAACTAATTAGATATATCTAAAAATTCATATTATAAAAACCCTACGAGGACATCCAATTATCCCAGGATACCAGATGCCACAGAGTAGATGGTTTTACTCCAGAACAATATCCATCTCAATGACTAACAAATCATTTGTTTAATTTCTTCTAATAGAATCCACCTTTCTTGGCTTGGTCTTAGGTAAGGAGATTGGAGAAAGGACTAGTTCCTCATTGTTACCAAAAGTCAAAGAATTTTAAATGATCTTGCTAGAGAAAAGTAATGCTGTTTTACCTGGCTGTGGACCCTGTGAGCTATAATAACAACCTTCCTGGCAAGACATGACCACTAGTGCAATAGTGGTGGGACTGTCCTGGGGTAATTAGATTAGATTAGATTTAAGGTCCCTCTGCTAGATGAAACCCAAAATGACACCATTATCAGGCCCAAGAACCTCTGGCTAGATAGATCACAAGCCCCAAGAGAGAAACTGCTACCATTATTCTGCTAAATGAACATAGTGTTAAAATGACTCCTAATGACCTGTTGCTATACCCATAGATCAGTGCATATCTCATTTCTCATCAGATCAGGTTTTTTTGTTATTTTGTTGTTGTTTGCAGTAGATAGAAATGAACATGAAGACCCGCAACTGGTTAAAATGAAGAGAATAAAAGACTGCAGAATATTCAGCCTTAAATGGAATGTCTATATCACACACACCCTCAAATGAAGGCTCAGGAATCATTATGAAAGGCCAGAAAGATTGTAAGAGCAAGAGGCAACGAATGACTTCAAGGGAACAGTGTTTTCAGAACATAACAGAGCAGGTTTACACATGAACTCAGTGGTTGTAGCCACATGCACAAGACCTGCACAGACTCAANTCAGACTAAATCCCAGAATGGAAAGGGGAGCCAGGCTCAACATCCCATCCCTATCTTAGAAGCTATGGGCAACTGATGACTACTGGGAGATATAGAGTCAGTTTTCTTAAAGGGTATGGCCCCTGGTAGGTCAACAACACTTCAGTGAATGGCCACACAGTCAAAAGTATGTGGATAACACAAACTGAACTTGATGGATTTAAAACACAAATAGAGGATACAAAGATGGGTGGGTAGGAAAGGAGGTGGATCTGGGAAGAGTTGGAAAATGGGGTGAATAAGATCAAAATAGATTATATGAAAAAAATTCTTATAGAATTAATAAAAAATCATTATTGACTAAAATTTTTAATTATCTAATTAATAAACAAAGTTGTAGAATCATAACATGGGAAGTTATGGTCAGAAGTTGAAATGATGATGGACAATGGATCTCACTGGAGACATTCACGGTGATAAGATCAAGTATGATTGTGACCATGTAGGACAGTCATAGATGCAGCTCACTGAGGTTAAGGAAGTCAAGAGTGGGTCACTGATTCAAAGCTCAGAAAGAACATATAGAGAAAANGAGGGTACAATAGGAGCCAGGGAAGAGGGGTGTGCATGTGTGGAAAAGGAAGACGAGCATCATCAGTGCTTTTGTTCACTCTCTTTCAACTCTGTGAGGTAGGAAAGGCACCAAGGTATTATTTGTAATTTTACAAATGAAAATGTAATAGTAGAGACCTTAAATAATTTCACTAAGTATTTATTAAGCGAAAGTCTTCAGGTTGACGGGCACTTCTGCTTGAAAAACTCCAGTTTTATTTGGGATGGCTTTTTGTCCCAAATAAGAACACAAGCAAAGGAGGAAAAGCAAAGATTCCTTTCTGGAAACACAAGAAAAACAAACTATTCTCACAAAAAATATTGAGATCCAGGAGTTTGTCTTCTAATTGAAAGTCATCTNCATTCACGCTTCTCTAATGAGGTGCAATAGTGCCATGCCTGAAATAACTTTGGTAATGAGACAACTCCCATTAATCTACTTATGAAAGAGTCTGTTCATTAATTAGGCTGGNCAGCGCAAAAGCAAAAACAGTGACACTCCTGTTTCAGAGTGTCAGCTAGAGTCTAATTAGAAAATGAGGGGCTGAAAGGACTCAAATATTTCCACTTACATTGACGCTGGCCCAAAGCACTGAGATATGATTATAAATCATTTCACAGGGAGACAGTTTCGCAGGGTGCTGGATAGGTAGTGGACTATACATCAAGGTCACTGTCAACTTTCCAACAGCCTCCCTCAAGCAGTGGGAAATAAAGAAGGCTGTGTCGCCTGTCTCTATTCCTCCCCCACCCACATCTCTCATCTGTCTTTCCTAGAGATGTGTATAATCCATATAGGTTGTGGTTATAGCATGGTTGCTTACATTCTTAACTTACACGTGAGTCACTCCTTCCAATAGAATTGGTTAGATAATCTCTGTATGCTTTTTCCTTGCTCATTACAAAAGAAAAGCTCACCAACAACGTTTCTTTCTCTTACAACTTTCAGAGAGAAAAAGCCCCCTCAGAGGCAGGGAGTAACTGTCGGGGTGACCACCAAGACCTACTGAGTCCAGTCATATTTAATACTAAAACTCAGGAAAAATCATTTCAGTATAATCAATTCTCTAAATTTTTACTTTAATTTCTTTTCTTGTAAATGGTCTCCTTAATATGCCGTTGCTTTTCTGCTCTCTGTTTTTATAACATATTGCTTCACAGTCCCCTCTCAACGCTGTTTGCTACAGCACTTCGGTCAGTCTCAGTCTCATATTTTTACTGGAAATCTCATGGAATTACTGGAAGTCAGCATTCTAACTCAGATCCCATTAAGAGTCTGTAAGTGACTTAGGTAGATGCTCTAGGAAGGAAAGGAGTTATGATACAAAAAATTGCTATTTCCAAAGAAANATTGCACCTGAAGTAGCTAACTTTGATCAAGATGAATGTTTACTGAGNGCCTAAAATAATTAAATTGAGATTCCTATTCCTTGACATAAAACTGAAATTCAACTACCTGAAAGAAGAAATATCTACTGACAATCATTCTCCCTCCCTCCCTCCCTCCCTCCCTCCCTCCCTTCCTTCCTTCCTTCCTCCCTTCCTTCCTTCCTTCCC
>LZPO01087463.1:52615-82083 GCA_001675575.1 Neotoma lepida | reverse complement strand
CTCTCTGTCTCTCTGTCTCTCTCTCTCTCTCTCTCTCTCTCTCTCTCACACACACACACACACACACACGCACACACACATAAATAAAGAAGACTTAAATGTATATAAAGACTTTTAAATTGAACTATTATTGCTGACCTTACCCATTTTTCCCTCAGTCAGCCACGCCACAGCNGTTTTAGCTGTACTGTATGTTCTGTGGTCAAGGCACTTCACATTTGGAGCTCTGCTAGGGTTGGATAAATGAGAAGAAGGTCAGTTAAGAGATAATTGTAACTACCAGTACTGCAGGTTTGCAGATCACGGGAAGGAGTACACAGATGATCATTTGGGAAAGATCTAGAAAACTTAAAGAAAGATTGCTCCAGGAGTCCCACAGTCCGTGGTGGAGGAATGTTTGGGGGAGGCCTGGAGTCAATTCTGCTTCAAGCTAGATATTGGGTTGGGTGGAAAAGAAAGCCAAAGGCTCTTAGGCAAGGAAAACAGGCAATCCAGGTTTTATGAGGACTCTGTCCCATTGCAGCCTGGACAAAAAATTAAGACAGTCCAGCAGGCCGGAGAGACTAAGGAAGGCTTATTGTCAGCTTCTCTCCTCTAGACCTGCCCAAATAAACACCCAGTCTTGGGGAGAGGAATAAATAAATACAGAAGTGAGCTTGCTAAGCAGAAAGGCTGCCCCACCCCCACTTCCCATGTGAGACCCCACAGCTGGCTTCCAGCCAGAGCAGACAGGGGAAGGGGGACAGTATGCACTCCTGATGTTGCAGCCACCCACTGAAGAAAACAAATGGAGGACTTGGTGACTGATTGGATTTGGGAAAAGGAAAAGAATGGTTCTTTGAAGTTTGGAACTAAATAAACACACACTTGTTAATTGAAGATTCTAGCTGATTTTTAAGTGTTGGCTGGGTGGGGTAAGTTCATTATCTTGCTCAGTCTCAGTTTTCCCATCTGTCAGATGGTTTAATGTAAATCTGCAGCCTTTGGAGCTGCTGACATGGTAACTTTAAAGTTACTGACTATAAAGTGGTTTTGGTGCATTGATTTTGTTCTTGTTGATGCCATCCCTGTTACCAGGGGTTTCTATGCAGATTTTTAACACCAGCATCTTGCTACACACATTTAAAGACTTACATTGATTTATTTTCTCTAAGAGTCCTGAGCCATTCCTCTTAAAAGCTCAGCTAGACTTTGCTTCATACATCTTTGCTTCAGAAACAGAGGCATAAACTGCCACATTAGGATAAATATCATCAATTAAGAGTGAAATGAACCAACATAATAGATGATGCTACCAATTCGGCATGCTCAAATGAAAACCCGTGTAAGTCGATATGTATCTTTAGTTCAATTCCAGCTGACCTGGGATTTCACTTTATTGCTGATCTACTGGGGATAAGAGATTGGAGGTTGCTGTTCAGGGCTCTTCTCCATGCCTTGATTCTCGAGTCCCGGAAAAGGGCTGTTTACACCTGTCCTGCTATAGGCAGGCGCTCTATGAGAAGCTCCCAAGTTAGCGGGGTCCTAGTGAGTAGCAATGGACAGGGCTTCAATTCAGATGAACTGGGTTTTATATGATTATGTCATTTGCAAAGGAAGCTCAGTGGTCCCTAAACACTTTATAAGCATTCCCTTTGAATCACTTAGAACCTTCTGGAAAGTAAGTGACTGCTTAAAGTTTCAGTGGAATGTGGGTGGGTGTAAAGTTTTCAACTTTCTTCTTTAACCTGAACTGGCTCATTAGACTGTCAGCCAGAATCAAAGTCACTCTAAGTATAAGATAGGAAGGGAAGAAGAGGAGGACCGTGGCTCAAAGGGACAGACCCACAGCAGCTCTGCTGCACCAGCATAATTAGTTGTACAACTTTCCCACTTTTCAAAGCNTTCCATGTAGCACATTTTCTTCTGTGTCCACTTTAAGCCACTGCCACTGTTTCCATTTTTATTCACTAGTTCTGGCCATTGTTTGTTTGGGCACCTGCTCTGCTCTGCAGATTCCTCCAGGAAGGCAGCAGCTAGCATACAGACTTACTAGAGTCTTACACAGTAGCTCATGTACCCATTAAATGGTCATTTAGGAATGGCCTTTGTGAGNGGATTACAGGAGAGATAAACTTCAGTTTAGATACTAACTGTCATGGATTGAAGCACAGGCTTAAGAAGGGAATGTTCCAATGGAAAGGACTTCTTTAGACTTTGCTTTGGAAGTGAGACCATGACTGCAGTCATGAAAAACCACCAACGAATTGCGTACTATCTTCAGTATATAAACATTTCAGTCCTTTTGTTGTTGTTGCTGTTCCCAAGTAGAGTGGTGTGAATCCTTCAGCTTCCACAGGAGTCATGCAGCAGTATTTCCTGCCTGCCTGTCAGGCTTGGTGCATAGCTTGAAAGGGAATCCAGTGGCAAACACATTTAAAGACTCAGAAAGGCCTGTGTCATAAGATGCAGGGGTCTGGTGAAACAGGAATTCTACTCACACACAATGTAGCCAACAGTTTAAAGATTCCAAGCATCTTGACTCCCTTTCCCGCTTTACAGTTGTGCCCTTTTCTGCAGTATATTTTAGGAGACACTTGCCAGCTGTCAGTGTCCCCTCAGTTTCTGACATTGAGTTTTGCCTTGGTTGAACACGTGCCTTTGGAATGCTGTGTGGAGTGGGTCATAGTACTTGGTGATCACAGACGAGAAGCAATTTGTCCTAAGAGTTTTGCTACCTCAGGAGCATGTAGAAGAGCAGTCATGTCCTTAAGCCATCGCCCAACCTGTAGCCAGCTGCCTGCAAGGCAGCAAGAGAAGAGGGCAGAATGGTGATTCTGGTTCCTGGGAGACATTGTTCCTGATAAACATTTTGTTATTATTTTTGTTATTATTTTGTAATTATTGCTGATTGAGCTTCATTTAGAATCTTTTCAAATGTGCTGATAATAATTTTAGAATATGAAGATATGCAATGAAAAAGTCTGAGACCATGAAGGCCTGTGAGAAATCACTGCGAAGATTTCCGAGTCAGCTTTTATTTCAAAGTGCACATCTCTTTCAGACAATGATTAGCTTACTGTAAGGTGATGGCTCATAACCAGATCAGACCAAAGCCCAGAGAAATGGCCCAACACCAGCTTTAATAATGGGTCTCCTCTTCTTTCCAAATCTAGAAATTGTGTAGGAAGAATGGTGCCCATCCATTGCAAACACATGCAAAGAGAGTGTTTAGGGTCATGTGCAGCAGGGAATCCACTATGGCTTCTCAGCCTTTGTCACTAGAGAGACACCAGAGCCTTTGACTTTCAGGAAAGTGACTAACATGCACTTTAAATTTTTTTTTTATCCTGAGACAGGGTTTCTTTGTGTAACCCTGGCTGTGGGAACTCNCTGTGTAGACCAGACTGGCCTTGAACTTAGAGATCTGCCTGTTTCTGTCTCCTTAGTGCTGAGAATAAAGGTGTGTGCCACCATGCCTAGCTAGTTTAAATTCTTAATTGCTTCTGAATTCAAATATGCCCCAGTGTTTGATTTGGAATTTATTTTAAATTCATTTGTTCACTCACATATATTTATTGAGTACCAGCTTGGCACCATAAGCCTTCTTCCAGAAGAACATACACATGCAAACATGTGCCTGCGTGCATGCGTGCACACACACACACATACACACAAACACACACAATTTCTAGGCAAGAAATGTATATTCATCATTTGGTCCAAAAGTATATATTGATGTTTCCTAAAAACATTTTTAAAGATTTTTAAAAAATTCATTCTATNTGNATGAATGTTTTGCTTGCATGCATTGCTGTCCATCATATGCAGGCCTAGTGCCTGCCGAGGTCTGGAAGAGGGCATGAGATCTTCTGGAAGCGGAGTTATATTTGGTTTTGAGCCTCTGTGTGGGTGCTGGGAATGGAACACCAGGTCCTCTTCAAGAATAACAAGTGTTCTTAACAAGTGAACCATCTCTCTAGCCTCTGTGTGGGACTTTTCAAATGGATTGAGGAATGTGATGTGAAATTTTTGGTGCTGTGAGGGGGTGTAGTGGAAGGGGTTTTACTGGGGAGGAAGAGGTGTTCTTGCCAAAGGAAGTGAGACAGGTGGACCTCGACTTCATAGGAACTAAAGTCTTGAACTCTCAGGCCTGGAGAACTGTAGCCCTGTGTTAAATTGGGGAGGTGGGCTGAGGGGGATCATGGGTCTGGGCCCTTATCCATGGAGCAGTGAGAGGACACCCATATCTTCTCCCTGAGGACTGGCACAACTATGCTGTGAAAAGCTCTTCCTGGCTACAGTGTACAAACCATACACCATTTCATATTGGTCACAATATGACTGCTATTACTCCTTCAGAATTCAACAATTTCTAAAAGAATCAATTTAGTCATTAGTTTAAATCCTTCAGGTTTTAAGCAGCAATTTAAAGGAGTGAGTCAGTGTGGGTATGGCAGCCGTTGGAATTCGAGAGGACTTGGATCTGCAGTTCTCAGCTTTCAGAAAGCCTCAGACTCTTGGGACCCAGGAACTGCATCTCAGTCAGATCCTGGTTGGTTCTGATACAGATGACCAGGCTCCAGTTTGTGAGATGTATTGTCCTGGTAGGAACTGAGAAGGGAACCAGGACCAGTGAGCCCAAATCTCAGAGGACAGCCAGCAGAGGGTGGGACCAGTGGCTGCCCAGGTTTCAGCTTAGGTTCCTTCTCCCATTCTGGAGGGATTTTCTTCCAGTGCACTTGAAATGGATTCTAAATCCTTCAAGTTTCTTCTAATTTATTTTCTAATCCTTTCATATGTGGCTCCTTTACTTAGCTCTGTGCCTCGCGCTGGCTCACTCTGTCTGTGTTTGCCATCTTTTCATTCTGTTAATGTTTAGTGAGAACCTTTCTCTGTGAGTTCTGGGTTTAGCTGACAGGCAGGTGTGAGGAGGAGTGGCCTGTGTGGTGAAGCAGAGGAGAGGCACCTCTCTGGATGTGGCCTAATGTGCCCTGCAGCAGGAGGCTGATCTCAGTGTATGGGGAGAGCTCAGTTCACAATTGCCGAAATACAGAACTGTATGCAGGCATGGAGGGCCAGGGACACAGCGAGAATTAGTTGGGGAGGGGCATGGTTCTCTTTTACTGTCCTGTTACCTCCAGAGAGACAGAGAGGGGTGGCACATAGATCTTCTGCACCAAGCAGGTGACAGAACTCAGAATTCCTGCTTAGCTGTAATCAGGGAGAGATGAATGTGAAGGACAAGTGTCAGGCAGTAGAGAAGTCACATAAGAAGAATCACGTAGTCTGGATGGGTGGTGGCGAAGAAAGAGGGACTCAGAAGTGCCTGAGCCCACGTCTCCCTCTGGTCCACGTGGAGCCGCTAGGTGGTCCCCTCCTCTGGGAGTCTTCTGGCATTCCCTAGTGCTGGCTCCCTATTCGTACTTGTCCCTGTGCTGACAGTGCTCATGTCACTTTGTTTTCTGGATAATGACCTTTCCCTTAGTAGCCTGGAGGACTTAAGTAAGTGTGTCATTCTAAGCCCCAAGAGGTGACAATGGGCATGTGTAGAAGGAAGTACTGTCACCCATGTGTATGTGCTCCGTCATTTTGGGACAGACTTTCAGATGCTTTTTTGGATGTGCCTGAGTCAGGGCCCCAGGAACAGTGCGTTCAGGAATGACTGGCATGTGACTCGCCTTGTCCCCAAATTTGTTGAAGACCAGTCTTGCCTGAAGTCGCTGTGACAGAAGAACTTCTGGCTGTGGGTCAGAGATTGTGTCAGATGTGGGGAAGCACATGCATTGGCATCGAGTGTCCTGTCCCCTGGAGGCCTCAGTTACTGCTGTGGTGTCATTCCACTGGGCTCAGATCTACCCCAGACTTGGAGCTTGCCAGAAGAGAACTCCGCCCTTCTGCTATTGTATTAACCTCTGCTGAAGCAGTCAGTACTTGCTTGTCTCCTGGTGATTATCGCCTCGTCACACAGAGAGAGTCCCTGGGGGCATAAACAGAGAGGACCGCAACTGGCAAGAATGTCAGAGCTTTTTCTGGGTCAGACTTTAGCTCTGCTGTCCCTCTTCACCTTTGTCCTCAGACAGCCAGTGTTGAACTTGGAGAGTCTGGGTTTTTTTTTTTTTCCTTCTTCTTCTTCTTCACCCTTCCCTAGCTTCTGCGGGTGACCAGGCATTTCTGACACACACTGGGGGTTGGGATCTTTACCACATATGTGGTTGCCCACACTTCATTTATTATATTCTGAAAGGACCATGGCCTTGATAATTTATGTTTCTGGGCTGTAATTGCATATTATATCTGGAGCAGCTATCAGGATTTTCAGCTAGCAATTGAAATTTGATAGTGCCTGGGCTCTTCCTTCTTGGAATGATTTATCCTGATGTCCAAGTGCTGAGCTGAGCCCATTTCTTTGAAACCAAATAGCGTCCATATAGCAACTTCCAACTTACATGCTCTGCATTCTCTCTGGAAGGGACAAAGCAGACCTGGGCCTTTGAAACCACATGAGCTGACCCTCTCTAGACAGTTTCACCCTGCAGAAAAACAGACAACTCCTTGCTTCCTCAGTGTATGGATGCTGCCAGTCGCTGAAGATGTCTGCTCTAGATGTTCACTCCAGAAGTGGTGAAATAGCCACAGGGAGGTGTCCGGGGCCCACAGAGACAGGGGCCTGAGCCAAGACTCCACAGACCACTTGACCTCCATAAGCTGTTTCTCTGTCTGGGGCCACAGTGGGCTTTTGGGTCTCCTAGAATTGGTGTCATTAAAGCCATTGTCCAGTAGCCCCTGAAAGGCCTGATTAGTTCCTTTTCTTCACTACACAGACAGTCTGGGCAAACACTGTGTATGTACATTATGAGAAGAGAGACTTTGGCAGGCTACACTTCTGGCAGTATAGTAGCATTCATTTTCAAAGGAAACTGACCTTGCTTTTATTCTGGGTCTGTACACTGGGAACTGGTCGAGAGGCCAACACTTTGCTCTTNTGATTTAGGCTTGACCTTTGTTCACTTGAACTGGGACCTTTCTGTTCATACAGACCAAGTGAGGAATCTATTTTCTCGTTACTGTAAGAAAATGCCCAAGGCTAGGTAACTTTATAAAGAGGTTTATTTTGTCTCGTAGTTCTGGAGTGCAAGGTTGAGGCCTGGATCTGGTATGTCTGCTGGTTTCCATGCTGGCTCAGGATATCACATGGGAAGAGAAAGAGAGTATACACGTGTCTCTTTTGGCTTCTCCTAAGACAACCAATGTTTAATCTTGGGGGCTCCACTCCGTGACCTAATTCTAACACCTCCCAACATTCCTACCTTTAAATACCACTGTTAGATTAACTTTGTACCCTCTATCACTTTGCAATGGGAATAAATTTTAAATGGACCCGTGGGGAACAGTCTCAAATCATATCCAAAAGCAGTGGTTTCCCAGACTTCCCATCTTTCTAGATTCTAGAATACCATGATCAACTAGTAGGCCTTCAGCCCTGTGCAAGCTACACTTTTCTCATTGTTATGATGATACTACCATCCATTTTGTAACTGTCTACTGGGAGACTTGACCTGGTGACTCTGTCATGTACTTCCTTTAAATATCTTTGAGGATCCTGACTTGGTTGGAATTGCCTGCCACCTGTTTAGGGTAAATTTATAAGCTTTTAAAAGTCTTGTTTCCTTGTGAATGAGTAGACCTTATGCCCATGTGTGGTCAAGATAAAAGAAAAAATGTCATTAATGAATAGGAGAACTCTTTGGACTTGCAAAAGGTATATTTGGCTTGCAAGTATATGTGTATATGTGTATATTTTCAATTAATCAATGTAGATGTAAGAAAAATATATATTCAATCTATCCTCTAAAATTTTGTGGCCATTAGGGGTTAGAAGTCACTAGTAGGCTCACAGCACAGACCATTTCTGACTATATTCCTATATTCTTCAAGTTTGCTGGCAGTCTGAAACACATGGTATTTTAATTTCAGTAAGAAGGAAAATGCCATTGTCACTTGAACAGCTTATGACAATCAAAAACTTCACAGCATTTTCTGCTCTTTGCATCATGATATAAATTTTAAGTTTGCTGTTTTCTAGTACCAGAGTTTGCTTCTGATTCTGAGTAGGACAGGTGCCCCTCCCCCCATATGTCCCTAATGCTTTGAGGGCTGTTGTGAGCCCCCTTGCAGACTTGATTCATCAATATTCTTGAGCACACAATGCTAACCAGAGAAGTAGAGACATAGGAATGATTGGCCTTCCCTGGGAAGGAAGAGTAGTCCTGGACACAGCTAGAGTCTTCTGTTGATGCTGTCCTGCAGGCTGAGTTCAGAGAGGCCAAGGTGTGCTTAGTGGGGGCTCCTGTTCTTGGTGGAGCTCTGTGGTGTCTGGTGCTTANGCACCGAATTTGGGATGAAGAGGTNCTACTGTCAGGGCTGCCACTTACTATTGTCTGTCCTACTTCATGGCCTTTTTAACTGTAAANGTTGAGGGAGTTGGCTAGACAAGGTAGCCAGGAGGAATCTGTCAGGTGCTTGGGANTAAGTAGTCACCAATGGACTCACAGAGCACACCAGAATCCATGCAGAAACGTGAAAGGTTAAACTTGAATCTTGGCACCAGAAATTCTGATTCTGGGAGAGTTCCTAGAATCCATGTTATGCANAGCCCCAGGTGACTGTGGTAAGAAGCCCCCTTTGCAGATCTCTGGATGACTTCTAGATCTTTCTTCATCCTTTTTCTACCTGTNTCCATCTTCAGGGTATTCTTCATTTATTTAATTTAATTTTATGTACATTGGTGTGAAGATGTCAGATCTCCTGGAACTGAAGTTACAGACTGTTGTGAACTGCCATGTGAGTGCTGGGAATTGAACCCGGGTCCTTGGGAAGAGCAGCCAGTGCTCCTAACCCCTGAGCCATCTCTCCAGTCCCCCAAGGTCTTCTTCATAAAGCCATGCTGACCTTGTAAATAGGCAGCTCTCTCTAGTGGATTATTTCATGCTTCTGTATAGGAAAGGAAAACAAAAAGAAAAAGTAAAATGCATGTGCTTATTCACTTCCTCGTTTCCACAGCTGGCCTGGGAGCACATGAATCTAACCATGGTATCTTGTCAGTCATCTTTAATCTACTGTGCACTCCCGTTTCCTGGCAAAGAGCATCTAACCACAAGGAGATTTTTCAAAGATGGCCAAAATGGGAGAATGGTGAAACTGACGAGCCCTTTCTCTGCCCTTTGCTGTCTGTATTAGGCCATATTGTGTTACTGTGATGAAACAACTGCTTCTGAATATTCTATAATGAAAAAAAATTGCTTAGTTTACAGTTCTGGAGCCATGGTGTTGCTGTGGACCCTGCTTTGGTGAAGGTCTGTGGGAGATGCCACCACAGAAGCAGGAATGCATGGTAGAAAACCAGAGCTCCGCTGTGAGAACTATATTAATCCCTTCCAAGGTCAATGACCCTGGAGACCTCTTAAAGGTCTAAATTTTAACATCACCATACTGGGCACCAAGCTTCCAATGTGCACACTTGAGAGGACACACTTAAACCATATCTACATCACAGCATCACCTCTAGGAAAGACTTAAATGTTGCAGGTAGGACAAGAGGTGTGGCTCCATGGAATAATTATCTAGCAGGGGAGTCCAGCCCCACTAAACAAGTAATAAAATAAAGAAATGTTTCAAATTACTTATGTATTTGGGATTGCCCACTGAGATGTGCAGTCTGTGCTGGCTGCTGCTTCTTCAACATGTGACAGTTACAAAGGTAACTAACTGAGTTCCATCTATTGANNAGAAGCCCCAGAATGGATGTACACTCATGGAGGGAAGCCACTGGGGACAAAGACAGGTGAGGTACTGACATTTTAAACTAGAAGTTTTGCTTTGCACCTCCATGTTACTGCTCAGCATTCCTTTCTCCAAGTCTCTCTTGCCCCATTGAAAAGGAGCCTACAGTGTATTTGTGTGTGTGTGTTTGTGTGTGTGTGCCCAAGTCCTCCCCTAGATGGTTGAAACCTCATTGAGAGAAGGAAGACTGACTTCCTTGTGTCCCCTCCCACACACACAGTTCTGGGTGGCACCATCCCACGCTGTTTGCATAATGGAGCTCCACACACTGCCAAGGCTGCATCTAACATTTAAACACATTCGAATGAGAATAGAGAGAGCCTGGGGGGAAAGGTAACACTTCCCTGTAAGAAGCATAAATGCCACGTCTGTGTTTTGCTTCTACTTTTGGATTAAGGACAGAATGTTAATTAAAAAGTAAACTGCTCATCTTCTGAGCAGCGACTCGTTTGTGTTGTTCTCCTTGTATCTGTTGAGTCTTNGGATTTTTGAAAACACAAAGTGTGAAATGTATTTCCTAGGGGTCTTTCTAATGTGCCTTTTTATTTTATTGTTTTGATCTTTAGGCTGTGTGTTGACTTGAAAAAGAGCCAGCCTTGTAGAAAGGAATTTCATCTCGAGAATCTGGGTCCTGATCATTGTTCAGATGACAGAAGCTCCTGGGCTCCGAGTGTACACGTGCTCGTTAACTGGTTCTGCCCAGCCCCTGTCTGGAATACAATACTATGTAGTCACAGCTGCTAACCAGCAGCATAACAGGGTTCGTTACTTTGAGTTTTGCAAGCTCTTATGAGTTATTTTTGCATTCATACAATTTTAATATTTGGGGACATGCTGTACCGCTTCCCAGGTGCCAAAAGTGATCATTCAGTTTTTTTTCCTCTTTTATTAGGTACTAATTTAGCTTGGAAAATAATTTATTTTTTATGGATACTATGTCTTTGACCCAGTTCCCTGTTCCCCAGGCNGTGTGTCCTCAGAAGATGAAGTGTATAATATTAATAATGTCTCCTTATAAATTCTTTTCAAATGAACCCCCTCCCCACCTCTACTGTGTGCACCTTCATGTTGGTAAATGCCCTATGAATACCTATGGGGTGTTTCTTTGGGTTGGCAGACTAGCCTGGGTGTTGTCATTGTTGTTCTATGTAGCATCATTTGTGTGCCCAGGGTGGGTACCTAAATAAAGGCTCAAGGGCCTTCCTGCAATGGAAGAGCCTGCCACTCACAGAAGAAAAGAGCTGTCAGCTCCTGTCTCCTCTAACTATAATTTGCTGCAGCCTGGAAGTGGGTAAGTGGCAGCTATTAAAAGGGCTTTGGAATAATTGCAGTTAAAAGCAAAGATATTATCATCTGCACTTACATTTCATTTTTTACTCACAGAGGGACTAAATATTTGGAGTCTGTAAAATGCATGCAAAATACCATCCTAGGTCAATTCATATATGACTAGTTTGATAATAATTATTCTTCTTTGCCATTTTGTGGACATCTGAAGCAGAGTGACCGCCTGTTGGCATAAGCTCTGCCAGTCTGGCTGCTNTAGATGTGGGGTGAATGGTGCTNGTCTATCTGGTGATCAAGTCTGCACAGCNGAAGCGTTTGCTGGGGAAGAGAGATCTCTCTCTCTCGGCCAGGTGCCATCATGTCTGCTGCTTGCATTTTGTGAATTTTAGAATTTGAGAAAGTTCAAAACCCAGATTTAAAAAAATGCCTTCTTTGGTTACAGGGGTTCTAATGCCCTCTGACNTTTGCAAGCACTTGTACTNGTGTGATACATATGCATACATGCAGGCAAAACACTTACACAATAAATATGAAAACAAAAAATCTTTGCAAAAAAAGATGGAGAATGTCTTAATGTTCTATCGCTGTGAAGAGACACCAAGACTATGGCAACTCTTATAAAGGAAAACATTTAATTGGGGCTGGCTTATAGTTTCATAGGTTCAGTCCATTATCAGCCTGGCAGGAAGCACGGCAGCATGCAGGCAGACATGGTACTGGAGAAGGAGCTGAAAGTCCTGCATCTGCATCTGCAGGCAGCAGGAAGTGAAAAGAGACTCTGGGACTGGCTTGGACTTGAAACCCCAAAGCCCATCCCCAGTGGCATACTTCTCCCAACAAAGACTACTCCAACAAGACCACACCCCTTAATCCTTTCAAATAGTGCCATTCCCTAAGTATTCAAATACATGAGCCTGTGGGGACCATTCCCATTCAAACTACCAGAGAGTGACCAAGGATGACACTGGTGTGCATACATACATGTGCACTCATGAACACATACACAAAATTTTTGAAAATGCCTCATCTCTCAGCTAATGTAGTACATTGCAGAGATGTGGCTTTATTCTGTCAACTGGACTTCAGAAAAACCTGTTCATTTAGTCAAACCATTTAATTCCAAATAATTGCATATGTTAATTTGCTTGACAGGAAAATGATTGAAGTATTTGAGCTTAAGGGAGAGCTGGACATGGCATTCTTTCTTTGGAAACTTTGGAAGTCATTTCTGGGACTGTGTTAGTCAGCTGTCATGTGACAAATGCCTGTGACAATCAATTAAAGGAGAAAGGTTCATTTTGGCTCACATTTTCAAAGGGGTTGACCANAGTAGCGTGGGCCAGATGCCTTTTGGCTTAGGGGAGAAGCATAGCAGAGCTGGAGCACTGAACGGAGCAGAGCTGTTCACCTCTTGGCAGCCAGAAAACAGAGGGGAGTGGGGAGGGACAGGGAAAGGGAGGGAGGGGAAGTGAGAGGAAGCAGCAGCAGCNGCTGCTGCAGCTGGAGTCTCCATGTCCCCTTCAAGANTGTGACTCCAGTGAGTTAATTTTCTTCCTCCAGGCTCTGCTTCATGGTTCTTCCACCGCCCCTGGTAATGTCACAGGCTGACAACATGGGCTTGTGGGGGATGTTCAAGAACCAAAGGACAGTGATGCTGTGTTAAATGACTTGTGTGTAGTTTCTAACGAGGACCCCTGGGTGATCTGCACCACTGTACTGCCTGGGGAGGGTTATGTGAATGTTCTCAAAGGTGAGTTTGAGTTTTCAGAAGAGAAGATACACACACATTGGTGACAGGATCTTGAATGGAAACCCCAAGTTAATGTTTTTCAGGATATGGAGAAAACTGGTTAGACACTGAGACTGACTTTTAAGCAATGCTTATGTAATTCTTTATTCATTGTCAAGTGTGTTTGGAAAAGTATAGCAAGTGTATTAAATCTATGATTTCATTGACTTCTTGTGTGAGATAAGACTAGGCTACAGTAATTTTAAGAGAAATATCAAGTATAATTCATCTAGAAAATGGTATTTCAAGGAGAGTTTGGGAAGCATTGATGCCAGCCAAAGCCAGGAGGCTGGAGAGGGACAGATTTGCTGGTTAGCNTGGATCGCTTGTCTTCTGTGGATCATTTGCTTGGGAAGGATGCAGTGATTTCTTTATATTATGTCTTTTTGTCTCACTACAGTCCTTTAATTACTATTATTCTTGTCCTGTCGGTGAGAATACTGAAAGTCTAAAGGCAGTGAGTAACTTTCCGCAGGCCAGAGCCTCCTCCAGGCTGAATGGGAAGATGGACANCATCTCTGCCCATCCTAACTCAGTGACAGTAGCTAATATCAAAGGAGACCTTGAAGAATAGTTCCTTTGTTAAGGGATTAGGAAGGCCCTTAGGAGCAAATATTTATTAAGGGCTTACAAAGTGTGCTAAACTGTTGCATGTGCTAGAGACCTCAGACTTGTTCTGGAGCCTCTTGTCAACCAAGGCCTTGTCACCCTATCAAAGTGGTTGACTACATAGGACACCCTTGGGGAAATTCTCTACATCAACATGCTGAGGATGGGGGATCCTACAGTCGAAATTCTTTTTTTTTTCTGTAACATTAATGGTTTTCAACCTTGTTTAACCATAGCCTTTTCCCCTCTTCCAATTAAACTTGGTATAATTGCTGACTATATTCTATGAAAAACCCACTTAGGACATAGTCTAACCTTTTTAACTCATTTTAACATGGAAAAATCAAAGGTCCATGATAACTTGCTAACAGTCACATCTAGTTGCTGGCAGAGTTTGTGTTATGTGTTCATTCAGCAGGTACTGTCTCCCATGTGGCAGATATTCTAGGAATCACAAGAAAAATATATAAAAATCATATAAATGGTTTTCAGTAATAGCTACAGTAGGTGTTTACTACACCACTACCTCTCCACTACCATAGTTCATACACTAAAATAATAATCACTGATGTGACAGTGTTAGAAGGCAGGGTGTTGGGAGGTGATGTAGTCCTGCAGGTAGGGATCCCAGAGAACCCTCTTCATCTCCCCGAAGTTTGCAGTGTCNCACCTGGAGGAGNTCCTTCACCAGAACTTGACACAGGCATCCAACTCTCAGATTTCCAGCCTCCAGAGTTGAGAGATGCAAGTATCTGTCATTGAAGCCTGAGGTCATGGCGCTTAGTTAGAGCCACCTGAATTAAATAAAACAAAAAGAGAGAGGTTGGAAATGCCCACTCTTCCTGAGCATCCTCACGCCAGAGGGCATCGTTCATCTTCATTTCCCCAGTTTCTTGTATGAGGCAGAGGCAANCAGGCTTGAATAAATATTTATTGGATAAATTAACAGTATGTNGATAGTTTGGATATTTCCCCATTTATTCTGTAACTAAAGTTAACCTAATAGTAATGACATTAACCTATTTGTTTTAAGGTGTGTTATTCTTTTGTAAATTGAAAACAGAATGTTCTAAGAGGCCCTCAGATTGAAGTAGGTTAGTCTGGTGGATACCACAGTTGAGAATTCCAGTTCTAAATAGCATTGACCTTGGACACTCATTAGAGCACAGTTTGTTTATGCAACAAGCTGTATTTGAAAATCATCTTTATAGGTTTCTCAGCATTGCTAACTTGTGTTTTAGGTCACATCTCTCTCTCTCTCTCTCTCTCTCTCTCTCTCTCTCTCCATATATATTTAAATTCCTAGACTTTTGGCCATGTTATTAAAATATTACTCTTCAAGGCCTTACCCAACTTGCTGAAAATACCCTGTTGGTTGAGAGTATAACATTTATTCAGTGGAAGCTAGAATCTTAGGGAACAGTCTTTCATGGGCTAAATTAGAGGATACTAGGTGATATGTCCAGCTGGCAATTTTTCATTGTGCACTGTAATTCATTTTCCCATTAGTACTAAGGACTAACAGAAGGTTGCACAGCCCCCTACCCTTTGTGTGATAGGATTCAAGCAAAAGGAAAAGGCTAATGCCATTCCAGTAGGAGCCAACTGTGTGCTAGAGGCTCTGAGCATCCAGTGTGGTCAATGGTCCATGCTAGCAGGAAAGGTAGAGTAAACCGAGTGTCCACTACAGTTTGCTTTGCTTTGAGAAGGGGGTTCTTGCCTCAGTGGACCTTGATCTTCATTTTACAGGGGACTCCCTGCTTCAGCTGGTCCTCTCCTCACAGGGTGCATGGATTACCACACAGCAGAGCAGAACAGTAAGTCCTGGGCAAACATTCAGAGAAAGCAGATCATTTAGTTGAGGGGAAGGTGTCATCAGCTTCAGAGGGTAGTGTTTTAGAGATGGCTGATGCATTCTCTCCGGTAGAGGACACTTGTCATTTAGAAAAGGGAAGGAAGCAAAGCTGACACCAGCTGTCAAAACCATTTCTAAGATTCTTGTAGAAACCTCTTTCCTCAAGAAGAGGCTTCCCTGAGAAGGAACGATTTCATTCTGCATGGCTCTAAAGATCATAGAACATCAACCATGCAAACTTAGAGTAATATTTGAGTAATAAAGTAAATGGGAAGCTGTTAGTTTTATTTGGCTTCAGCAGGGAAAGCTTTTAGAAGCTAGGTAGAGAGATGTGGGTTTTCTCATAATCGTGGTTTGCACCAGGTTGTCTGAGGAAATGGTGGGGTTCGTTACTGAAGAGGAACAGTGCAGGCTTTCTCCTTACATACTGTTAGGAAATAACTTGTAATGGGGAAGATACTGGTTCAGGGCAAAGAACATGGAGCCTGGAGCCTGAAAGAGTCAGGACTGGATCTCCTTTCAATTTAGTTAGCTGTGGGTTAAGTGAGCTAGTAACTAGTGTTACCTAGTTTCACTTCCCTCTGCTGTTAAAATGGGGGTAAAGATGCATACCATAGACTTTGCCATGTGGTGCTGAACATACCTGCAGATNGGAGCGTCCAGCAAATGGTAGGTAGCTTTTACTATGAAGCCTAAGCAGGACAAAGAGGTCCTGGCTAGGCCCAGAAAGAAGCTCTGAAATGCCCTTTGGGGTGCCCCCAGGCTCGGTGGCCTCAAGCAGTGTGACATCATNCTTTAGTGAGTTTTCGTTCTTGCCTCGGGGCATATGACTCTGGAGTTACTTTACTCATTCTAAAAGCCTTTTCATAAAATCGATAAATGTTGCCAACCCCCTCTGTCCTTGAACACCTGCTTCAGTATTAATAAAATCCAACAAAATATTTAAAACACTGAAAGCCAAACCTCACGAGTAAACAAAATCCTGTTTGGCACATTCCTACCAGCAGCTGGACCCTTCAAAAGAACCAGGCAAGCTACACAAGCATATGCATTAATGCCACTCATATGCTGTGGCTTGTGCCCACTCCCTGAGGCCAAAGCCAAGCACAGATTGGAGGTGGGGTGGGGGCTGGGGGCGAGGTGGATGAATTAAGCCAATAACATCTAGCTCCTTAGCCGGAAAGATGTANATTCTTTCTTTAAACTCAGAAATAAGACTCTGACAGGGCTGAAAAAGACTTTGATGAATAATGCGGGCTTGTTTCTGCGTCACATTTCTTTCTCTGGATGTTGAGCATGTAACCAGCAATCGATAAATGCTGTGCGCTTGTTTAGTGAATCAAGTGGGGGTGAGAAGTCTGTGATGTTGACATAGAGGAAAGCTAATTTTCCTGTGCCAGGATAGGCTGTAATCTTGTTAGCCAGATGTTCTAAGCATCAGAGCACAGCAGCCTGATGAGCCACAGTTATCTCTGTTGCACAACGCAATTGGATTGTGAACTGCATTCTTTCAAGGTCACCATTTTTATGGGGACAGAGGCACTACATGTCTGTATTTGAGGGGATATGTGCTTTCTGGTCTCACTCAGGACATTTCAGAAACACGACTACCTTCAACTTTGGCTCCACGCCCTTGAAGTTAATTTCATTGTCCTTGTACACTCCATGCAGAGGGACTGACTGGGGCTNGTGGAACTGGCAAACTGCTGTGAGTGGCCCACTCCTGCTGAAGNGACAAGGCAGTGNTGGTCTCATCCTTGCCTGTTGGAAGATCGTTCCGTGAAACCTAGAGCGATCCTCTATTTCAATAAAGACTTGAATTTACCACCTCTTCCTTTGAAGCTTTATCTACCTTGCTTCATATTCAAATCCCAGAGAAGCCAGGGTTGAATTGAGTTGGCAGCTTCAAAACAGCCTCGAGTTCAGAAGTCTTGATTATGTGTGAGAATCTCTAGGCTCAAGTGTTCTTAGCTTTGATATCTGGGAACTATCCACATGGGCAAAGATGTATCGCATCTGGGGCGAGAACATGGAGTGTGACCCAAATGAACCTTGATATTTTGCTAAGACCGTTGGAGACAGAACAGAGTAAGTTTCTGAAGGGAGCACACGGATTTGAGCCCTGCTGGCTGGTAATTGCAAAATATGTGTGCCCTGGAGATCAGAAAATATTCAGTAGGCAAGGTAAAAAGAGAGTCAAGCTGGATGGATTAAGAAAATAGAGGGGAAGCTGTTTGGGAGAGAATTTGGCATACATTTGGTATTTGTGTCTGTTTTTCTCTTGAAATAGGCTGATGTGCTGGCAGCAGCTTCTGGCTGTTGTCAGGGATATGAACATCTGTGCTTCTTTGCAGAAAACTCGGGGTTCTAAACCGTGTGGTAGAAATTGTGTAACTCTGCCACTCTGTCTCCTCGTTAGAGGAGCCGAGCTTCTGCTCAAAGCAGACTTGTACAAGGAAGCGGTAACAAGCATGCTGGGCTAGCTGGCTTTTTTTTTTTATTACTGCCTGTTCCAGCAAACTCAAGTTTCCAACAGTGAAATATAAGGCTGTTGGCTTCACATGTGCACACTTTGTTACTTGGTTGGAAATAAGAACAAAAGATGCCAAGTTAGCAAGGTAATTGGGGTGCAGACGTGGCAGAGGGAGCCATAAGGATGTGTACAACTTGAGTGACATGTTCTTGGAAGCCTTTGCTTTTTTAGTCACTTAGTTAATGCTAAATACTGTTACAAATGTTAAAAGGAAAATCTCTTAGACTAATTAAATTCAACAGAGTGTAGTGCAGAGCAATTAAAAGCAAAGCAAAGCAAAACAAAACAATGAGTGAATTGGTTAGTCCTCAGATGCAAAACAAGAGGAAAACTGAGGCCAATATGATCAGGCAACGTTTAGAGACAGAAAGCAGAAATTAGATGTAGAGAAGATCTAATTGGTTATAGCATAATTAGTTAATTAGTTATGGCTCACTGTTTTATATTATTAAAATTAGCTGGCCTTCTGCAATTAACTGAGGTTCAGCTGCCAGAACTGACCAAAACAGGAATTCACAAGAGTACATTCCTAAGTNAGTTTATTTAGCATAAGTGACTACCTATTGTTTTGATCTCTTGGGGCCAGTATGGGATCATGGTTCCATGCAGCAGTCTCCTAAACATTTTATTCAATATAAAGGACCCCAAAACATTAATAATGTAATGCAGTAGGATGTAGTGCTTGATCACTGGAAAATCTGCTTCTGGTCAGGTGGGTTGCCCTGGGTAACAGTGTTCACTTGCAGGCCACCCTGTGTTCTTTTAGTCAATCATATTTGTGGCAATGCAGAGATTCTGGGAATAAAGTTTAACAGTGTGTTTGTGGAAAATGCCATTGATATATTGAACATATCTTGTTGTCTCTGCCCTACTCAAAATGTTTTTCTAAATAGTAGTGGATCTGGGAGTGTGGATTCAATTTAAGAAAATAACACAAACATTTAACCATGTACTTTTGAGGTAAGTGGGGCTCTCACCCCTCATCAAAGAATTTTCTTTTTGCAGTGGTCAGAGATCATTACAGAAAGCCATGACTGTTCAAAATGCAGAGGCCAACTGATTGTTGGGTGCCCAGCCCTGATTNATAAATACATTTACAGCATAGTCTCTACACTGAAGTCTCAGGGAAGATCACAGAAGAGGGAGTGGAAAGATTGTAAGAGTCAGAGGACCTAGGCATCTGCTTTGATATAGTCTCTTTAAAAATATTTATTTTTATTTTATGCCTATTGGTGTTTTGTCTACATATGGGTGTCTGTGTACCATGTAGTATGCCTGGTGTCCTTGGAGACCAGAAGAGGGCATTGGATCTCCTGGAACTGGAGTTACAGTTGGCTGTGAACCATTGTTCCTAGAACTCAAACCTGGGTCCTCTGGAAGAGGAGCCAGAGCTTATAACTACTGAGCCTTCTCTCCAGCTCTGCTTAAGATACCCGTTCTTTAAAAATAAAAGGTGGGGGGACAGGAAGTTGGGGAGGATATAGAGGAGAGGATGGATCTGAGAGGAGTTGGGGGAAAGTGGGGCAGTGAACATGATCAAGATACATTGTATGAAATTCTCCCAAAAAAATTAATAAAAAGGTTATTTTTTAAAAAGAAAATAACAAAATCTAGGTATGAAAATCAGTGCTTGTTTATGTAATGAGGACGAGCAGGACTCAATCATGTGAAAGTTTTTTTAGCTGCTTGGTAAATGCATTTATGTTTCTTGATGTCCAAATATAAAATGTGTTTTCCCTGATTCATANCCTAATAAAACTGTCCTTGCTTGGCGCCCCAGTGGGGCACTTAGTGCTGGCAGGGGTGTGCCGGGGCAGCTACTCTCACTGTGCCCTTCAGACTGAAAACTGCTCTAGATTTTCTGGGAAACAATTTGGGAATGTGTCTGAGCACTCATGACTCTGTGGTCTGTGACCGTCTGTGAGGGAGGTTTGACAGTGCCCCAGGAGATGTGACGCCCACATTTCTGTCCATTCCTCACCTGCTCTAAACAGAAGTCTCCTCTCAGATATGGAATAGATGTAAACAGAGCATGTGCTTATTGNTGTCTAGAGTACTTGTGATCAGCATAGAAAGTGCCTAAGGCACAGTGGAGTGCCTAGAACCTAGTAAGTGTCCCCTGTGTTACCGTTAGCGCTAGACAAAGATTATGTTCAGAGATGTTTACTCTGAAACCCACTGTGCAATGACAGTTACCTATCATCATATTTTACATTTACAGAAACTCAGCAAGGACAAGGAAAGGAAACATCGCATTTAAAAACACAAAACAGATAAAACAAAACCAACCCATCTAGCCACTAAAAGCACTAAGTTGAAATCCCCGGGAGGTGTCTACACAGTGGTCATACCTTCTTCCCCCTGTTCCCTCATTATCTTGGTCTTCACCAAGCATCCTAACACAGGAGCAGTGTGGGTCTCCTCTCAACACAGAACTTTAAAAACATTTTGAAGTCCAGGGATCTTGGCAGCATTTATTCAGGCTATTGCGTATGGTGCTCTAGATCTTGGCTTAGTGCACNCTGTGTTTGAGGGGGGTTTGTTCCCCTGAACTCAAGTCCAAGTTTAATCCCCAGAGTCTATTGTTAATGGACCTTAAAGACAAGGTAGTATGCAGGAGTGAGGTCTTTGGGAAGGGACTAGCTTAGAGCCACCAGGATTAAATCTCTGATAAACAGAGACCACAGGCATTGATAAAATGCCATGGCGCAGTTTGACCAAGGTGGACCTTTACCAGAACCTGCATCTTGTTTGGACTACCCTCCAAAATTGTGAGATAACTGAAATTATTTTCTCTCTATAACAGAGTTCACCTCTGGTACTCCATGTGGTCATTGAAAAGCAGACTACAATGTTCCCTTAGCATTGTTCATCTAGAAAAAGCTTTAGAAGTACACAATGGGTCAGAAGCTGCCCATTTCTGAATACCTGTCCCTACTCTTCTTACCCTACCCAGTAAGCTTAACTCTACAGTTGAAGAATGGACGAACACTAGAGATATCTCAGTTACCTTGGGTATGTTTTTACGCANCCTGCCTGGCACTCTGGACTTAATCTTAGGCCAAACATTAGAACTTTAGCATCAGAGCTGGGCCCTTGGCTCTTATGTTTTCTCTGCCTGAGTTAGTAACCCTTGACTTTAGAAACTGAAGTTCGCCTTGCACCCCAGCGTGGTGACCAGTAACCTCTGTAGTATCTACCTGGAGACTTTCATGATTCTGCCTGCTTGTACTTGGAAATNTCTATGTTCCTGGATCTGCCATCTCCATGCCTGGCTCTGCCTGATATTTCTTATGCTCAGCCTGGTTACTGAGCTGACTCTGGCACATCCAAGGGGCTGATGTTCCCCAGATAGAGCTCCACTGGGACAGCATATGTGCTCCCAGATGCTGAAGCTCATTTACCTTGTGAGAAGCCTAGCTCAGGGGCCTGATAGACTCAGTTTCAAATCTCCCCATGGGCCTCACCTCATTGCAGTGAACTGGGCCAGGCTACTAGATGCTGCACTTTGTTCTCATTTTAAGTTCCTCATTGCTTGGTGTAGAGTGGAGTTACAGGCTGCTGTGGGGGAGCAGCCACTAAACTGCTTCAGAGGACACTCAGGAGTCAAGCCCTTCAAGAAAATAAAAAACAAACAAACAAACAAAACGCTAATGTTGTAGATCGTTCAGAGTACACGGAACATACTATCTGCAATCTCAAGTCTGGAAAAAGGACAGGAAAGAAATGCCTTAGCTTGCATTGGCACGTAGATCTCGTTGAGTGGTTAGTGCCTATGGGGAAGAGTAGCTGATGAGAGCTCTGGGACAGGGCATTCAGTTTCATAACAAAATGCNGCAACTGGGATGGCTTAACCCAATGGAAACTGCCACTGTCACAGTTCTGGAAGTTAGGCATCCAAGTGCTGGCACATCCACGTTCCTTCTGAGCCTTCCCCGTTTTCTCCAGCTCCTGGGAGCCTCTGATGTTTGCTGGATTGAAGTCTTCTCCTCTGTCTCCATACAGCTGTCTCCTGTGTGACTCTGTCTTTAGACAGTGCTGCTTGTTTTTTTGATAAGGATGAGGGTGGGATAGGAACACCCCTAATGACCACATTTTAATTTGATTGTGTCTGCAGAGTCGCATTCACAGATAGAAGGTTAGGACTTGAACACATCTTTTCTGCAGACAAATGTAACGTATCAGCTCTCTGTGACTCACTCTTCCCACTCTATCTTCAGTGGTATGGCCATCAGGAAAACAGCTTTGTGCCTGAGTTTCCTGGGCTATACATGTAGGCAATAATGATAGCTTCTTAGAGCACTGGTTCTCAACCTTCCTAATGCCGAGACCCTTTAATACAGTTCCTCAGCTTGTGGTGAACTCCAACCATAAAATTATTTTCATTGCTCCTTCATAACTATAATTTCACTACAGTTATGAATTTAATGTAAATACCTGTATTTTCTGATGGTCTTAGGTGACCCCTGTGAAAGGGTTGTTCAACCCCCAAAGGGTCATGACCCCACAGGTTGAGAACCGCTGTGTCTTAGAGACTGCTGTGAGATTTAAATGCGATCATGTTTGACTCAGTGTCTGTCATGGTAAGAAGGTGGGGCTTAGCACTTCTGCCCACTCCCTCTAGTCTTTTGGTTTCACAAGGAAGTTCAGAAGCACATGGGCCACACACAAACGTTAATGCTGAGGCAGAGCCGGAAGTTAAGCCTTTTAATATCATGAAATAGTTCTTTTCTTTTCTGCAAGAAAATTCCGCTACATGCTTGTTGTCGGCACTTATGCATTTGGTTGTTAGGAAACTCTTCAGCTGCTCTTCAGAGTTGATGCCAGANAATCTGGGCACGGAGCTGGACAAAGGTATCTGTCTTGAGATTCCAGCTCAGAGGCATGTGTCCTGCACATCTTCATTTCAGGGGTTCCATTCAGGTGGTGCTCTGTGTGCAGAGGCCCAGCCTGCACTGCCAGTTTAGGCTGTGGGTCCTTCTTGGGGTTCAGTGAGGTTAAGAGTGGTTTGTCACTGTACGATTCTTAAACCNTAAGTGGTATTCTACTTGCTTAGTTATGTAGTGGAAGTGAGATTCCTGATTTAAAAAACATATTCCAAGCATTTCGTTTAAACNTAGGCATTGACTGAGGGTCAAGCTGCNTTATCTTGATGAGGCTCACATTATCAGTGTTATAGATGATTGACAAAAATGAGTGCTTTTGTGCCATATCTCGTGGAGGAAGCAGTTGCTGTTGTTGAAGGCCTATCTAAAGCCTTGTTTTACTGAAGCCCAATTAAGGAGTTATCAGTAGTTCCTTCATTTTCCTTACAAATCAATTTCAGATCTTCAAACAGAACCTGGGCTTTGCTTGCTAATTCAGTGTTGCTGATAAGTGGAGGCACAGTTTATAGACTTCATTTAAAATGGTTCAGGGCCGTAGATTAGGAGGCTATCGATTTAATTATGGGATGTACTTTAGCTTGATTGTTTCTTTTTTTTTGAAATTTTATTCAGAAACGTGTTGAGGAGGCACAGTAGCTACCGGTTCCTGAGTTATTGAAGTATTACTTACACTAACATCCTCTGCTCTGTTTTCTTCCCATCGCATATAATCAGGAATTAATGCATAAGTTGTATCTATTGACTTTGCATTGAGAGTTATCACTCTAATTCATGTTTCTTTTTCCTGTAGTCTTGCTGAGCTTTTGGAAGATATACTGTTTATGTATTAATATATTAATTATTTTCCTTCTCAGTTATGNATGATTGCAGCCCTAGTAAGGAACATATTGTGCACTTATTATATGTTAGCACTGTGAGAGTTCCTTAGATAGANTGCTGTTATTAAATGTTTTTGTTTTGAGACAGAGTCTTACTCTGTAACTCTGGCTAGTGTGAAACTAGAAAAGTTATATAGACTNGGCTGACCTTGAACTTCTACATCCCCAGTGCTGGCATGAAAGGCCTGTGTCCCCAAGCCTNGGCCTATTGTTTGATTTGTGTATCAATTCTAGACTTCTAGTAATGCTTCTATAACTTACACTATGTGATAACTATAAGTGGTGGCTCAGAGAAAAACTTACACTATGTGATAACTATAAGTGGTGGCTCAGAGAAACAATCGAACTAGACTGCTCCGTGGGCAGAAAGACATATTTATTGGGGATCAAACTGCCAAGGCCATCTCGGGGAGCAGGGCAGGGGCAGGGGGCAAAGAGAGGAGCAAAGTGGCAGGAAAGCAAGCAGATTTTATATGACAGCAAGATGGGGATGTGCTCTGATACAGCCTCTCTGGATTGACCCAGAACTAGTTACCCTTGCCAGAGGTAGTTGACCTTTGGAGGAAGGCTAAGGAAGATTCCTGGAAGATTAAGGGAGGTTCTTGGTGACAGAAACTGCTTTAATAGACCTNCTTTTCTAAAAACATTTTAGGTTTGTTTATCTGATAACAATCCTTCAATTCGCAGACAGAGTCCTTGTGTTTAGGACAATNTCACCAGCACTGCCATTTTGGGGAGAAGGGTCTTTGGGCCTGACAGTAATGACNTGGGGCATATGGAAATGAACTTGCTAAGACTACAGGTTTATAAATGGTAGGCCCAGAACTTGAACCTAGGTGATGTGATACTGGGTCTTTAGCTGCTAAACTCTACATTTTTAATATTGTAGACTTGGTGCATCTTTGAGAGAAATACAGGTGTAATCCAGGGCTTTTCAGTGGTACTGAGTTACCTAGACAGTGGCTAAAAATCAGTGCGAATTAGTCCACTAGGTAGGCCTCTGGCTTGCAAGAGAAATTATTGTGAACTTAAAAGATTCACAGGCCATACACACAGATAAGGGACAATTGACTCAGTTGCCACAAAGAGGAACACTGTGGCCTAGAACATTTGTTTCAGAATGTCACTTGGTACTTGATTTTGTGAAGTAAATAACACCAAGGTCAAAACAATTTAGGTAACTAGTTTAAAAAATTAAATCAAAATTTTTTTTTTAGCTGCAGGTATTTCTCAAGGTTTTCAATGCATTTTAATGCATTAATACATTTTAATACATGTAATACATTGTATGCTGTGCAGACTCCAGGAGAGGAAACAAAAGGTACATCTGTGTTTTTAAGTGATTCTGATGGATATTTGCTTGTTTGATTGTTCTCTTTATTCTTACAGGATGAGAATCTTTGAGTGCACTTAGGGAGGTATTATTATGGAATTTTCCAGTATAGTGGTTGGTATGAATTTGAAGGCAACTGACAGNAAACCTAATGCTGATTGGCTTAAGCAATAGAAGTTTGTATAGGCAAAGGTTAAAAATGAGATGAGCTTCAGAATCAGGCTGGCTCAGCCATTCTCCAGGTNATTTAGGCTTTGGTTTCTTTCTGTGTTTCTGTTCCTGCCAGGCGAGGTTGAGCCTTGGAGCTGGTTGTGGGTGAAATCCCCAACAAGCAAGGTAGTCATGGGGTAAATTTTTGGAAGAACAGATGTTGCATGGTTACTGGAGAGCCAGCAACAGGTATCTATGATAGCTGGTCACTTGAATAACTGTTATTAATTTATTTGTGTGTGGTGTTTTCATGTGTATGTGATCCTATGTATATGTGCACACAAACATGAGGAGACCAGAGGTCAGCATTAGATGCTTTCCTCTCTCTCTCCACCGTTGTATTTGAGTCAAGGTCTCTTTTTGAATCGCTAGCTCACTAATTCAGTGAGACTAACTGGCCAGCAAACTCCAGAGATGTCTCCATCTTGGTCTCCATGGAATTGGATTAATAGTGTGTGCTGTCCTATCTGGTTTTCTATATGGGTACTGGGGATCCAAGTTCAGGTTCTTGTGCTTGTGCAGCAAGCACTTCACTGACTGAGCCAACTCCCAACTCTGGGTAATTGTAAATTAGATGAATGAATGTATCAATTGCCTCTTCCTCCGTCTTATGTATGTTACTGTAAGGGCTAAAATTAACCTGCAAGCCCTACTTGCCTAAAGACAGATAACTTCCTGGAATGCTGGGGGCTGTTGTTTATATAAAATAACAAATCATGTGTTTTCACTTCTGTAAACAAGGTTGGTTGCCCCAACTGTACAGGAAGGCAGGAAGTATGTCAGGATGTATGCTTGCTCCTGATTGGACAAAGGTGGGAAGTACTGTAGTCTTGTGGGTTCTGCCTTTATGAGCACCTGACTGAACTAATTGAGTGCCATTCCCTGGGAGTCTGGGGACGGACCTGGCCATTGTCCATCTTCCTGGCCAGTATTTAATGAAGCCTGCTTTAATTGGAGAGTTGTGCATTTCGTCTTTCTCCTGCAGTTTTTAGGTTTAACAGTTATTATTTTCCATGTAGGGCTGATAATGTGTCTCTTTGNTAATAGACTTGCTCATCATGCATAGTACCCTATGTTCAATCAAGTAAACCACCAAAAACCAACAACTGCCATGTGTAGAGGGTTTCTGTCTTCCCCCTACCCCTGTGAGATGTTTTTGGTGACTCTTTCAATAGTTAGCCCTGTATAAAGTGATTCCTCGTGGGATCTACAGGCTGCTACTCTGCACACTTCAGTCTGCTGATGGCACTGTGCAGACCTGATGAGGCAGTGAGTGTTAGTTTTTCACATCAAAAGCAAGTTTTAGTTTTAATTTTCTTAGGAAAAATGAGTGTCGTGATTCATTGCTGTGTCATTTGTATTTGTGCTTGCTATTAATTTCTAATAAAGTATCTTGGTGGATTTAGGTTGACTTTGCTTTNTTATCTTCCACTCTCTNCAGTGTCCCTCAGATCTCAGAGAAACGCTACAGGGTGTCTTACTGTACCACAGGCTGGGGCTTTCAGCAGTAAGAAATNGAGAATCCAGACTGCAGTTTCATGCTATTTGAGTACTTGCTTTTGGCCATGGGGATTTCTTTTGAAAAGTCTACAGATCACTCGTCTCATTTGGNAGTTGCTGTTTGCCTTCTAGCACTGGCTTGTATTTCTGTCCTCTTCTGTTCAGTGCTTCAACTGGGCTGGTTATGGGTGAGTTATTTTTTTATGGGTTCAAAGTCAAAGGAGAAATCCAACCGTCCTGGTCACAGAGATGAGACAAGTCACACGGAAACTGTGATGCAAAGATCTAATGTGAAGCGAGGCTTGAGCCAAGGTCTAGGAGATTCAGTGGAGGGAAAGAGATTTCTAAGCAGGAGAGAACCACATTTGATTGGGTAAGGGAGACAGGTAGANTATTCAGAAAAGGGTAATCTTGTTTGGCTAGAGACCAAATGTTGTAAAGCAGTTAAAACAGAAAGGAAATAATCTAATGATTTTAAAGTTAGTGTTTTATTGTTATAGATCCAGTTACCCTCAGTGCTTAGTGGCTTGACCAGNAGCAAGCTTCTATTTCTATTNGCAGCTCTAGGTGGTCCAGGTGTGACTGAGCCANGTACTTACTGCTAAGGATCTCTTACTTAGAGGAGGCTGTTAGATGTCACTGGGGCTCAATCATCTNAAGGTGAGCTGTGGTTTGAGTAGACATGACCCCCGTAGACTCATGTGTTTGAATGCTTGGCCATAGGGAGTGGTACTATTAGGAGGTGTGGCCTTGATGGAGTAGGTATGGTTGTGTTGGAAGAGGTGTGTCACTGTGTGGNGGGGCTTTGAGGTCTCATATATGCTCAAAGCACACCCAGTGGGACAGTTCNTTTCCCAATGCCTGCAGATTCAGATGTAGAACTCTCAGCTCCTTCTCCAGCACCATGTCTGCCTGCATGCTGCCATGCTTCCCNCCTTGATGACAATGGACTAAACCTCTGAACTGTAAGCCAACCTGAATTAAATGTTTTCCTTTATAAAAGTTGTGCTCATGGTGTCTTTTCACAGCAGTAGAAACCCAAACTAAGCCAGTAGTCCAGGGAAGGCAGAGTCACTCCAGAGTGAGAAGTTCACATACCTGTCAAGTTGTGCAGACTGGGGATGCTGCTTGAGCATCCTCACGCACAGTAGCTGGCTTGCTCTAGAGAAGAAACGCTAGGTTGGTGACTGTGTGCTTTTCTGCTCTAGTCCTCGAGATCACGAGAATCTCTTCCCAAACACCCTGTGTGTTAGGAAAGACTCAGGTGTTAGCCATCTCTGTGACAGCTTTTGTAAGAGGGAAGGTTGATTTTAGTAGACAGTATTGGAGGTTTAAGTCCATGGGGTGAAGAAGTGTGCCAGTTTACTGTGGTTGAGAATCCAAGAGAAAGGAAGGGGAGAGGCTGAACCAATATTCTCTTCAAGGTCTCCAGGAACCTAACTTCCTTCTGTCTCCTGAAGATTCCATCACTCCCCATAGTGCCATGGCTGAGGCTCCAGCCTTTTACCAGAGACCATTGGGGGGTCAGATAATATCCAGACATCTGTGGTTNCTAAGATAGGTTTAGTAAGAGAAGCCATTAGCACATCCTCTTAAAGGGAAAGGCCCAAAAAATGCAGGCACCTTGTAAAACCGAAAGCATTCTTGAAATAGAACAGAAACAAAAACAATAACTGCAGCTGCTTTTTCTTTAAACTGCTTCTACATAAATATTCATAATTAGTTCAGTACTGTGGCTTTTTTGTTTGACAAACCATGGTATAAATAATGTATTATCTACTAAACTACTTATTTTTTTAAAAAAAAATATAAAATGATAATTTATTAAAAATNATTTTACAAACCTGAAACTTTGTACAGAAGACAGGAAAAATGCCATTACATGGTTGGGACTGGGGTGGAGCCTCCCTCAGTGCTCAGGTGGGTCCTATAAACACCTGGGGCCCCAAGAAGGGAGTTCCCTGGAAGCCACTCTGTGGATCCATCCATCCATCCCTTTAGTGCAGTGGTTTTCAACCTTCCTAATGCTGTGACCCTTTAATATGGTTCCTCATGTTATNGTGACCCCAACCATAAACTTCTTTTAGATGCTACTTCNTAACAGTAATTTTGCTACTGTTATGAATCATGNTGTAAACATCTGATATGTGACCACTGTGAAAGGGTCGTTCAACCCCCAAAGGGATTTTGACCCACAGGTTGAGAACCACTGCTTTGGTGACTCCCCCCCATCCCCCCCAACCTACTTTGCTCTTCTGAAGAATTCATCTCTCTTCAGGGATTTTATGTTGCTTTGCAAAATCTATTCTCATCATAACAATTATTTCTTCTATTTTAAGTCCTACACTGAGCTACAGCCTTGAATGATTGTCAATAGTGTTTCTTTGGTGAGAAGAAGCAGTTGAGAGTGGTGTAGGGGATTTAAGCTCAGTGATGTCTTTTCCTCTGTGTAGCACATATTAGAAACATAGTCATACCTCACTTCACAATGGGGACAAGTTCTGTGATACATGAGGCCTCAGGCACTAGTCCTACTGTGTGTACATCATAACAAGTTCTTGTGTGAATAGAGATGACATCAGTCAGTCACTTAAAGTGCCCNCTTGATGCAATCAAGAGGGGCAGGAATTTGGGTATGGTGGCACAGTCCTCTCAATCCCAGTAGGATCATGAATGAGTTTGAGGATAGCCTAGCTACAAAGTGAGACCTGAGAAGGGGAGTGTGTGTGTGTGTGTGTGTGTGTGTGTGTGTGTGTGTGTGTGTGC
>LZPO01087463.1:36459-52465 GCA_001675575.1 Neotoma lepida | reverse complement strand
GATTGGTTTAATAAAGAGCTGAATGTCCAATAGCTAGGCAGGAGAAGGTAGGTGAGATTTCTGGGGAGAGAAAGTAGGAGAAGAGAAATCTAGGCACACAGAAACACCAGCCAGACGCAGACCAAGTCGGGCATACAGAATGGAGGAGAGTTAAAAAAGCCACACAGCAGAACATTGATTAATAGAAGCAGGTTAATTTAAGTTATAAGAGCTAGCTGGGGACAAGCCTATGCTAAAGGCCAAACTTTCATAATTAATAAGAAGTCTCCATGTTGTTATTTGTGAGCTGGTGGTCCCAAAAGAACGTCAAACTACACATCACCACTCCAGTATTAGTAGCATTCTGGTGTCCATGACTGCTTTCACACCAATATGGTGTGTGCTGGAGTGGGAGGCCGTGTTCTGACAAACGCTTTGCATAAATATTTTTCATAATTACCAGANGGAAGAGGAAAATTTTATCAAGCAGATAAGGGGAAATATGCTCATTTATCTCACAAATGAATATAAATTCTCTCAATATAACAGTATCATTCTGAATAATACCACCCTCAAGTAAAAACATTTCTTCACGTGAAAAAAGACTCTGNAATATAACAGAGAAAGTGACACCGTAGAGCACATTGNCTCTCTGTTGTTTAACACGCTTAAAGGGAAGAGCAGAAAAGCAACACTTTATTTAAATTGAGGTTGAAAAGCGTAAGCCTGTTAATTTTTTTTCTCCATTGTCATTTNCTATGTTTTCACTGCAACAGCCCACAGTGCCCACTTGTTCCTGGAAAAGAGAGCACCACGCTGATTTTCTTTTAAATAAAGAATGTTGTGTGTGTGGAAAGCCCAGGGGAACCATGGCTAGTGGAAGAAAAGAGCTTGCTTACATAGGTGTGTGGGAAAGGGTGTTCATTAACAGGTCAGTGCACTCGTGGGATTTCCCACTTACAATATTAGTGAAGTAGGATTCCTGTATCTTGGCAGTTGTTTCTTAAAACGGTTTGCTAAAGGCAGCCAAACACTCAGCTACTCCTCCTCACTTCCTGTTCCGGCTGCTGGGGTTCTATTATGAAAATAGTAGAGTGGGAGTCCCAGCTCTCCTTTAGCAGAGCACAGGCACAGACCTGGCATCCTTCCCCTCTTTTGTGTACTGACCTTGGGATCCAGGCAGGTACGTAGGCTCAGAAAGTGTGCACCCTTGNCTTCATTGAGCTATAAGCTCTTTCACTCAAGGCTTCTTTGTTTGTATTTTCTTGTTTCTCTTGACATGTGACCCACTGGTTTTCAATTTTTCCCCAGGAATAGTGGGATTGGAATGGAGTGGAGGATGGAGGACTGGGGGCGGGGTGCACGGGGAGGGAGAGCACAGTACTAACCTGGTCTCACTATGTGGCTTTGGCTGACCTGGAACTTCCTAGGTAGATCACATTGGCCTCAAACACACAAGGATGAATACCCTAACTGGAGCCCTCATCCAGTGACTGATGGAGGCAGATGCGGAGATCCATGGCTGNACACCAGGCAGAGCTCCAGGAATCCAATCGATGGGAGACAGGGGCCCTCTATGAGCAAGGGACTACGAGATCATGATGGGAGGGTGTACAGAGATGGCCAGCCAAACTAGTGGAGACACATGAATTGTGGACCCATAGCTGAGAAGCCCCCATGAGCCCTTATCCAGAGACAGATGGAGTCAGATGCAGAGATTCACAGCTGGGCACCATGCAGAGCTCCAGGAGTCCAACTGATGAGAGAGAGGAGAGATTCTATGAACAAAGGACATTGAGATCATGAAGCCAGCCAGGCTGGTGGAAATGCATGAACTGTGNACCAATAACCGTGGAGCCCCCCATGTTGCTGGACTGGGCCCTCTGGAAGCTTGAGACAGTTGTTTGGCTTGAAGTGTTTGAGGGCCCCCGGACGGTGGGATGGGGATCTGTCCCTGGTGCAGGAGCTGACTTTTTGGAGCCCAGTGCTTGTAGTGGGACACCTGGCGCAGTCTTGGCACAGGGAGGAGGGTCTTGTCCTGCCTCTGCTGAGAGTGCCAGGCTCTGGAGACTCTCCATGGGAGACCTTATCTTGGAGGAGGTGGGAATGGGGGATGGGTTGAGGGGAGGAGCTGGTGAGGCAGGAGGAGGGAGGAAAGGGGGATCTGAGGTTGGTATGTAAAAGGAGTGGAAAATCTTTTTAATAAAAAAAAAAATCCACCTACCTCTGCCTCTTGAGGGCTAGAATTAAAAACACTGCCACACACAGAAACTTAAGTATTTTTAATTAAAATAATAGCAGAGTGTGATTTTTATTTTTATAGTGTAATCTGGAAGTTTGGATACTAGAAGAGCTCTGAAAACTGAGCAAACCTTGATCCTGCAGAAGCTACTNAGCTCAGCATGAGCCCGAGTAACCCAGCAGCAGAAGGCTACTCCAGGATATGTCAGCACAACAGGGCTTTTATGACTGAAAAATAACCCATGAAGGATATCAGTCCTTGGTAGAGAACAGTGTGTGCTGGGTTAACCAACTTTTCTTAGTGACTTCAGATGGCAACTGTCCTGGCAACTTAGTGATGTATAAAAGCAATTCTGAAACTCAGTGGCTTCTAAAACAACCATGTTTGTTTTATCTATTTGATCTATGCTTTCTGAAGATGAGGTCTCCTGTAGCCCAGGCTGGCTTCATCTTTACTTTGTTACTGAAGATGACCTTGAGCTCCTGGTTCTTCACCTCCTACGTACTTGGATTACAGCTGTCAGTCACCATACCCAGCAACAGTAGTATGATTTTGCTCCTGAAACTATGATTGTGGACAGGACTGGGTGAGCATGCCTTGTCTGTGCTTACATGGAGTTGACCAGGGTGAAGAGGGGGGCCTTCTGAAAGCTCCTCTCTCAGTCCTGGGAGTTCAGGCACCTTAGAAACACCCTGCACTGGGGGTTTCTCTGCCTTCCCTGCATCCCTGTCACCTACGGATGCTTTTATTGCTTCTGTAGTTTTGCTTTTTAAAAACCTGTGAAGTTGTGATCAGACTTACTATAGATTTTGCTGACTGCTTCCTTTCTTCAGAAATAGGCGTATGACGTTACTTCATGCTCTCTTCCTGCCTTGATGGCTTCCTTCTCTTACTCAGTACCATTTCATTGTGTGCAGGTTGTAGCACAGTTTATCTGTTCATCTTTTCAAAAACATTTTGGCTGCTTCTGAGTTTGGGAAATTATGGATAAGGCTGCTGCAAATATTTGCGCACACACACACACACACACACACACACCATATGAGAGTAGGGGAGAGGGAGAGAAAAAGAGAACGATATCCCTTAAACTCAAGTTCTTGCAATGGCAACATTTTACATAACATTTTCAAGATCAGTAAAGTTACATTTCACAATATAATCAACCAGATTATGGGTTTAACTAGTGTTTTATCCATTTTTACCTATACTCCATTTTACCTATACCCTGTCTATATTTGAGTGTTTATAGTTCAATTAAATTTTATTGTTTGTGTGCTCTTCTTAACTACCAACTTAATCAAGATTCTGAACTGTTTTAGGCCACAAAGAAACTCTCTGGAGCTGCCACTTTAAAACCCACACTTCCTAACTCCAGCCCTTCTCCTTGGTAACTCCCATCATGGCATATGTTTTTAAAAACTGTCATTGGAGTCACTAATTCAGTTTTGTTCTTCACCATCTGTAGGATAATTATTGATTAATCTTCTTTTTGGTTTCTGGCATCTAAATCTCATCTCAGATTGGCCTGAATGAACACACACATCTGTAAACAGGGAGCTTTCCCCGCTAAGAGTTGGTTATAAAGAAGTTCTAATATGCCTATATTTTCTACAGAACCTGACATTAGTTATTAGTGTTAATGCAGCAGATAGATGAAGATGACATTATTATGTGAGAGGGAACTTATACAAGGTTCATTAGCAAATTCCTGTAAAGAATGACCCACTTTAGTTCATTTAAAGCATGATTCAATTTACCAAACATAATGGCAAATAAATTTTTAGAGGGAATAGCAATTTGTATTCACTAACCAGTAAATGATAATGTGGTTAAAAACTAGAAAAATGAGCTAGGAGCCANGAAGGCAGCATTGGGATGATGAAGGCACCGTTGTGAGTTTTGCAGTATGAAATTCATGAAGTCATCATGCTGTTGACAAACAAGATTTTTAGGATATCAGGAATATGTTAACTGTTGAGAGCCCAGAGGGCATAGCAATGTGCACAAGAAGCCAACATGGCTTTGAAGAGTAAGAGTAGCCATTGTGCTTCNAAGCCAGACCACACATGCCCTCCTTCAGCCAGTGGCTTNTATGATGTAAGTATCTACCTGGAAGGCAAAGTTTGTACTAGGAAATTGTTTAGTTAAATTGTCAAAAACAACTTTATTCCACAGTGCTAGAGCATGGTTTTCAACCTTAGCACTATTTATGCTTTGGGCCAGATAATTCTTTTTAGATGAGCATGTTAGTTTTCTGTCAGTGTGAAAAATAACTAAGAAATTCAACTTAGGAAAGATGTACTCTGGCTCCTGGTTTAGCGGTCCCAGCCTGTGNGTGGCTGGCACCATTTGCTTTTAGCCTGTGGCAGTGNAGAGCATCACTGGGGGGAGTGCACTGCAGAGCAGGGCTGCTCATCTCAGGAAGCAGACACTTTGGCTGGCACTGGTTGGCCTCCTTCTAGGTGGTTCTTGCTATGCCTCCAGCCGGTAAGATGATGGGGCCCCAATGCACAGTGGGTCTTAACCCTAAGGTTGTCTCATACGCCAGTTGTCTCTGGTGCATATTCACAGAGACCACAAAAGTGTGCTTTAGTATCCTCTTTATGCATCTTTCTGTCTAGTCAAGTTGATATTTAAGGTTAGCCATTGGAGGGGGAACTGTTTCCTTTATAGGGTAATTATCAACATTGCTGACCAATATGCACTGGTTTCTACCAGCGCCTCTGTCTGAGGTATGATGAAGTAAAATGTCAACATGCTGTTTTATTGTTGTTTTATTATGTTTTCTGATCACTGCTGAATCATCTTGTTGTCTTCTTGGAAGGACTTTTGAAATCTTATACTCAACCATACATTTTAAATATACAAAAAAAAAACCAGAATATTTTTCTTATTTCCATACTACTTTTGTTTTTATTTTCTTTTCTTCGAATGTTGCTGTTTTACTCTTCTGTGTCCCTTGNCGTTTGGTCTCCCTGACTTTGGTTTCTCATCAAACAGACATGTGCAGTGAGGGTAGGGTGGTCAATAAAGATGAAGTACTTTGACAGCATGATTTTCTCTCCTCACAATTCAAAAAAGATGTTTTATTCCTATTTTAGGAGTGTTTTGTCTGCATGTTTATACATATATTGTGTGTGTGCCTGATGCCCATGGAAGCCAGAAGAGAGTGTTGGATGCCCTGGAAGTGGAATTAAGGATTATTGTAATTCACCATGTGTATAGTTGGAACCAAACCTGATCCTCATTAAGAACAGCAGGTGCTCTTAACCACTGAGCCATCTCCCCAGTCCCCTTTCACAATTGTTTTCCATACAGGCAGCCAGGGAGGGCACCCTGGTGCTTGTGTGAATGGTGGAATGAGCCCGAAGAAGCAATGGGTGAAGGAGGCAGTCCTGAAGGCTGGTTGAGAATACATACCACGGAGCCAATCCGTGACCTGTCTGCAGCTTGTGATTTCCTCATTCTGGACTGCAGCTGCAGCAGGCTGGAATTGCTGATAAGAGAATCAAGGATTGACATTTTCCTCNGGAGGATGGACCCAAACTGCTCTGGAGGCCAGTCTCCTTAAGGCTACCCTCTAAGAGGCCAGCTGTCGGAACTTTCTTGGCTGCAGCTATCGGGACACTNGGTTTCCTCTGTAGAGCTTCTGGAATATTGGCAGTCCGTCTGCATTTAAACTGCCACGCCACCAGTTCTCCTTCTTCGCTGCTTCTGAAGGACACCCTTCGCCCCAGCAAATCTACTTGATTGCAGCGGCCTGGGCACACATGCATGCTCCATTAGTTTATGGTAGCAAAGCTGTGAAATAAAGGAGTAGAATGCCTAGGAGGCAGCTTTTGTGATCCTGTGCACTTTATTTCATCATAGAGATTTGTGTCAGTCCAAGCCAACTAAAAGTGTATTTGCTTTACTTGAAAGACCTGTTTTTCTTGAGTTTCTATGTGATTTGGAAAAGTGACTACAGATAAGCAGGCCTTTCTCAGAGCTAAACTTTGTGGGCTTATTTTTGTGCCAAATGATAGATACGCTGTGTGCGCATATTTTATCAAGCTTAAAAATATTTCTTGCTGAAAAATACTTTCCTTACGGACTTTTAAAGCCCGCTGCACACAGGCCTGTTGGAGAGTTCCTTGCGTTGCTTCTGCAATCCGTGTATTGAGCAGACATCTGTGGGTGACCTATGCTAGGCAGCATACTGTCACAGAGAGGCCCTGTCCTCACCAGCTCCCTGCAAACAGATGCTGTAGTCACTAGAGAGAAGAGAGCTACCAGGCAGTCTGGGGCAGAGAGGAAGAACTGAATAACCAGTCTGGGGAAATTGGAAAGGCTTCCAGTTGGAGGAACTCCCCTACTGTATCCTGAATAATGCCCGTGGCTGTGACCCACAGGGTGGGGGCAGGGTGAGGCCTGTGAGGGGAGGAGACTTTAACAGCAGGGANAGGCTGTTAAAGGCGGAGAGAACAGTCTGTGCAAGGGACAGGGGACAGCTGACTTAGGAGAGAAACTGTGACTTACTGGTTTTTGGTGCTCCTTTGGTCTTAGGTATTCAGAACACCCATGCCTACTCTTGGGGGTGATTCATCCCAATAGAGTCTCATTATCTCTCNGAATGATGCTCTCTCAAACCATGTCAGTGCCCAGCTGGTGGCTCCATTACCATTGCTTCATTGATCAGGTCCCAGTGATGCCTCTTCAGGGAACTTCGGTCAGCAAATGCTTTCTTCCGGGCATATCTCATGGNGCTGGAACGCTCAATGAGGTCTCTTGGTCTTGTGCCATTTGCTTTTTATTCAGAAGAAGAAAAAAAAAAAAACTTAAGAAAGAGAAAAAACGCACAAGAGACATAGCCAAGTAATAATTCATTTTAAAAACTATTTGCAGCTGAAATCAACTTAGAACTTAGCATTAGTTATCATTCCAAAATCCACAGAAAAGTATATGAGAAAGGGTCCAGAAATCTTTTGGAACTGGGGTGTCTTCTTTTTATAATGAGGTTGAAAACCTAGCTACCCTTCCACAGGAGAGGAAGTGCTGCTGGGCCCGTGCAGCCCCAGGCCTCACAGGTGGGCGTGCTGAAGTATGTATTGCATTATCAGGACCTCTGCAGAAACCATCTGGGAGATTTACATTTACTAGGTTGTTACTTCCAGAAACAAAGGGAGCCTCTGAAAGGATTCTTTTTCTGCCAAAGTTGTCATTATTGGTGGGAACCCTTGGGATGTGCTAGCAAGCTGAGGGGAAGGCTAAGAGTGAAAGTGAGAGAGGAGGGGAAAGGAATCTGTGGGAGCCTGAAATACCGCTGAGGTCTTCACATTCCAGTAGCAGGAAGCAGGGAGCCACCCAGCTCAGGGATGAGTCCGGGGGTGTGGCTGATTCATGTTATACAGAAATCATGGGTTTCAGCACTCAGACAATATCACATGTCCACCTTTACAGTGTTAGAAAGAATGGTTTCTTCCCTAGAACATTGCCTAGGTTTCTGCTCTGTCTGCTCACACCCCCATTATACAGTGTGCAGCTTTCTGAGACTGGCTTTCTGTTCCACAACATATCTATCTGCCTGTTGAAGGACATGTTGGTGGATTCTAGTTTAGGGTACTTGTGTTAGAAATATCAGTGTACAGTTTGTGTGTGTGTGTGTGTGTGTGTGTGTGTATGTGGACATATACGTGACTTGAATTTATATTTGTAAATGTAAGCAAGCTTTAACTGTATGTATGTGTATGTAACTTGGATCCAACTGTGTGTGTGTGTGTGTGTGTGTGTGTGTGTGTGTGTGTGTGTGTGTGTGTAAACTTTGCATAGAATGTGTTCTGGGTTTTGAGGATCAGGCGNGTGTATGTGGACATATACTTTCAACTCATTTAGGTAAGTACCTAGGAACACAATTGCTGGGTTGTGTGTTATACCATATTTATTGTGTAAGAAGATGCCAGACTGTCTTCCAGCATGTCTTTACCATTCCCCTCTACTTCTTTCATTTTCGTCTGGGAAACTTAGATATAATTTGTGGAAGAATGCGGGTGCTGCTTAATGTGTAGTACCCTGGTCTGAAATACTGAGTGAGCAAAGACCTCAAGTGTCAATTGCTGTACAGACCTCCGTTGCTAANNGAGCCAGAAGTCCAGAGCACATTCATTAGGTAACTGGAGGGTGTCATCAAAGATCCAAACCTTTCCTTTCCTTCTATCCCCCACAGTAAATATGCTTGCTTAGCATCAGGCGTCATGTCCTCATATACTTAACATGAAGGAAAGACCAGCAGACTTCTTTTTACTCTGTCACTTTAAGAAGNAAAGTGCANCCTCCCACCCAGAACTCCTCAGCAGTGATCCTCTGATGCTATATTCCCCTCAAGTGGATCTTAAGGTCATTCTAGCTGTAGAGAGGGCAGTCAACAGTTGTTTTCGAATCTCTCTATTATCTGTTCATGGTTTCTCCTTATGAGGATGTTAGCCTATATTCTGCTACTGTAATGAAGTCCCTAAGATGATCAGCTAGAAAGAGGTTTCAGTCCATGGTTAGTTGTCTCTACTTTTGGGGCCGTGGTTAAAAGTTATCTTACAGCATTGAGCATGGTGAGGATCTACCTGCCCACCTCATGGCATGAGGAAATAAAAACAAAATCCNGGAGACAGGAGAGAAAGGTAGTATACATCCCCATCTACCTTCCTCACATTGGGCTTCTTAAAGGTTTCGTCAATGTATGGGCATTTTTGAGGACNTTTCAGATACAAATGAGAGCAAAGATTATTCCCACCAACAACCAGGCCTCCTATTTTCACCAGGGCAGTATTGCAGAGGGAAAATATGTTTCTCACACCTTCCTCCAGCTTCATATTAGAAGTTCCTATCACAAGAGGCAGGCTAATAATGGAGAAACATTTGGAGTTACTTACTATGAGCTNAGGTGATGACATGGAGATGCAGGCAAGCCTCTNTCTGTGAATAGGTTTGAGGACAGATTGTTTAGTTTTGGATGGGTGGGGAGAGTTCAAGAGGACACTGAGATGTATTGTTGGGGAATAAGGAGTTTATTAAAAGAATTAATAACACCAAGGACAACAGAGAGGCAACTGCATGGCTCTACGTGTGTGTGTGTGTGTGTGTGTGTGTGTGTGTGTGTGTGTGTGTGTGTGTATGTTTGGTGGTAGGGATGCTCCAGCACTCAAAGACAGACAGCTTGACTAGAGTCACTGATGAAGAAATAAGAGCCCAAATGACAAATGTGTTCTTATAGCCTTGTGAGAATCCGGGAGGTTTCACAGCAGGAGCCTGCAGCCAGACATTCTGATTCCCAGGCTGAAGGGAAGGAGGGAGTTGGGGAGCAGGATGCGTCCTACCTTTGATGTTAACTTACTCCCAACGTGAGAAATCNTGATACTGGGATAGTCTATTAGCAAGGGACTCCCAGTGTCTGAGTAGGGTGCCTGTAGCATCTGTAAGGGGGAGGCCTGCTGCAGTTATTGCGGCTTTAGCAGAGGCTGGATTCTAACAGTGAGTGGACAGCCTATAGATTATGATTGCATATGGANTATGATCTAACTGTAATGGACTGGGGAGGCTTCACAAGGCCTGTTTGTTCAATCTCGTTGCTCTGCAGCTTCAGGCCCTTCGGCAGAGCACAGAGACATGCCTCTCACTCGGGGTTATATGACTTGCTTCAGGGAAGGTCTGAAAATCATTCCTAAGTTTTATGACCCATTTCAGGAGGGAATGATGAGGAGAGGGTGTGAGTGTCCTTCCTGTTTCTGCTGTGCCAGATTTGCGACAGTATGTTCAGAACCCCATCACCTTAAGTTTTGGACATGAGTTTTTGGGGCCCCGGCAGGAAGTATGCAGATGACACAGTCTAGGTGCCTTGATCAAGTTTGTTTGCTCTGCCAGATAAAGAATTCAAAAGCAGGGAAAATCTCTGCTTTTCACAGGGGNCAGCGGAGACATCTTAGATCCCCGCAGACTGCAGCAGACAGAATCAGCAGCTGAAGAAAANGTTTCCTGTGAAGTGAGGAGACATACATGCAGCACACACAGAGAAAGGACCCTCTGCAAAGCCAGAAAAATCCAGGTTCTTCTCCAGGGCTTTTTTTTTTTAAAGTCTCTGAAGAGTTTTCCTCTCCTAATTTAGTGTTGGTCAGTTTGAAGAAAGATAGAGTGGTTGTTGGCTACAGCTGCTGTGTTATCATACCTTGAACTTGTTGAGCCAGTCCAGCCTGCTGGTTGGGGACAAAGCATACAAGGCCTTTGTTTTAAGNTGTCAGGTATTAGGTCTCAAACTTGGGNAAAAGGGCTAGGATGTCTATTAACATATCAAAATGGNCTCTGGCCTCCAAGTTCCCCCAGCATCCCCTCCCCTTGCCCCACAACCCTGCNGTCCTCCTGGCTGGCACATCCTGCCCCCTATCCTAAACTTCTCCATCCCTGGAAGCCCAGCTCTTTTGGCCCCTATATAACTCAGCCCTTTTGGCTACACCAGTCTCTTGGCCCAGGCTAGCCCTTCTTGATTGGCAGCTCCTCTCTTGCTCTCCCTCCCCATTTCTCCTCACATGGCCCAGATCAGTCTGGCCATATTCACTCTGGACTCTCTCAGATGTCTGTCTCTGCCCTTTTCTCTATTCTCCCTCATAGCTACAATAAACCTTCTCCTCCACCATACCATGGTGTCTACAGTCATGTTTTTTTATTGCTTTTTTTCATTCAACAAGCTTTTGTCTCAAGTCAGGAAGGTGAGGAAGAAGCTGGCCATCTTGGAAGTTTGCCACCTTTATTACCTAGCCATGGCTCTGTCCCTCTCTGTCTGCCTAGCAGGGAATATGACCAGTTTCTAGCCTCTCACTGAAGGGTAGAGAGAGCTAGGCTCTGGTTTTCCACTTCTTACTGGACATGTCTGATCTCCTGANATCTTCAGTNCACAGGGCTCCTTGATTGGCTCCTGCTAAAGATACAACATCTGGGTAGGTGGAAATTCCTTTCTCTGCTGAGCCTTCTAGATAAGGGGGACACCAGGGCTCTTGGTCCTCTTCTAAGTCCTTGGCAAAATCTTTATGAGCCTTTTCCTGAGAATTTTGCCCATTTTAAGCCCAGATTGAAAGAAAATTTTACAGATCTATTCCCAGAGGGATACTTGCTCAGCAGCTGTAAAATAGCTGTAAAAAATCAGAAATGAAGTCTGATTGGTCCTATGCTGAAACCTAACAAAGCCTAGGTTTGTCTTCGATCACAAAAACAGGATTTTATGCCATCTTTAAAGTGGTTTAAATCATAGTTCTTCCTTGACAAGGCATTGGTCTGGAAGGTGAGATAAGGAGTTGGACTGAGATTGGTGTGCTAGTCCCCAAAGTCACAAGCTTGCTCTTTCCTGGCCTGTTAGAAGGGAGCTTATCCAGTGTCCTCAAGTGCTGGCAGGGGTGGTTTGTGGTGTCTTCCTTCCTTTCCTGGTTCTCTTGTATGTTTGTGGGAAATCTGTAGACTTTCCAAATGAGCGTTCTGTATTTGATGTAGTATTTAATTTGTGCTAGGAAATGCTTGTGGCTTTAAAAACATATTTTAGCTAAAATGCCTTGTAATTGGCATTTATGCCCTCAAGTGATTTTATGAACTTTTAGGAATAGGTAAACACNTGAAAATAAGAATAAAAAGTAATGCTGTACTTCCTAAGGGTGAGTATTCTGCCGTGTGGCTTTTTCTTTTTTGGATCTAACCCCAGTGACTTCATGGTTTGTTTACACGGCATCTGTGATAAATGGGCAATATACTAATAGTCATTCCTATCTTGTCATGGGAGCATGCTGGTTTCCTGGCTCACTGGGGACATATTTAAGTAAAGAATCTTGCTGACTGACAGCTAAAGGGCCTCAGAACTCAGGGANCGTATGCTGTCTGATGTTCTTTGCTCAGCTCACTGACAGCACCTAACNCTCCCTGAAGTTAAGTGCTATCCCATTTTGCTTTGGAAGACAGTGACACACTAAACTTGTACCATATTAAATAGCTAGGATGTGGCAAGGCTGGAGATAAAGTGTCCTCCGAAGCCTCTGCATTTGTCACTAAATCAATAGCTCTGCTTCTGTAAAATTAATTGGCATTGATCACGTGATGCAAGGGTAGGGAATTAACAANTTTTGGAACATATATTCTGTGCTAGATAACCTGAGGATTTGTAGTTGTTTCAGCTTCCTGAGTACTCTGGGAGGAAGGGGTCTATGCTGGTATGTGGCAATGTGTGGCGGGGAGGACTTTATTATTCCATTTATGTCACAGAAGATTGAGGATTAGAACTGAAAAATGAGCATCCTGGCAGGGTTTGTCAAGATCTCCTGAGTGTGTCAGAGAAGTGGTACCACAGGTGACGTTAGTGTTAGTGCATTTGGTCTCTTTGTGAATTTGTAAAATTCCCATCTACACNGCTTCTTGCTGCTCCACATGGGTCACTGTGGTAGTCTGAATGTAATTGGCTCCTGTAAGCTCATAAGGAATGGCACTGTTGGGAAGTGTGGCTTTGTTGGAGTAGGTACGGCCTTGTGGAGGAAGTGTGTCACTGTGGAGGTGGACTTTGAAGTCTCATATATGCTCAAGCCTTGCCCAGTATCTCAGTTCACTTTCTGTTGCCTGCTGATCGATCAAGATATAGGACCCTCAGCTCCAGCACCANGTCTGACTGCACGNCACCATATNGCATCATGGTAATAACAGACCAAACCTCTGAAAATGTAAGCTATCCCAATTAAATGTTTTCCTTTATAAGAGTTGCTGGGGTTATGGTGTCTCTTCACAGCAATAGAAACCCTAGGACAGTCAGTCTCATGCATTATCAGAAAGGGTGGTGACTGTCTACCAGAGGAGAGGAGAAGACCCCTCCTTCCTNTTCTACATATTTGCCTAGTGGCTAACAGGCAAGTGCAGTCATCCCTCAGTGTCAAGGGATTGGTTCCAGGAGCTCCTCAGATAGCAGATGCCTTCAATGCTCAAATGCCTGCCTAGAGATGGTGCAGAATTTGCATGTAACCTATGCATACCCTCTGGGACTCTTTAAATCATCTCTACATGACTTGTAAAACCTAATGCAATGCAAATACTATGTAAATAGTCGTTACACTGTATAATTTAGAGAGTAATGGTGGGAATTCCTTTTTAAAGTTCCACACAGTCAGTCTTTACCTCAAATATTATGATCAGCAGTTGGTTGAGTAAACGGGGGTGGAGCCNATGGATAAGGAAGCTGCTTTACTGGGCTTCCCCTCTGCCTGGGCTGGATGGGCATTGGGTGTTAAGTGGAGGAGGAGCCTGTGTTAGTGCACAGTAGCTTTNCATAGGCCTCTTGAATCTTGAGTTTTCCCACAGGAGCTCTTGACCTGGAAGCATTTGCATAGGATTCAGATTGATAGACAAGAAAATCACAGTCCTCTGGGGGAATTCCCTCACCCTAACAGTTCTCGGAGTGAGTTAAATACAGGACATGATACCAGACCTCATTGTCAGTTGCAGACAGACTCTGGAGAGGCTACCAAGGCAAGAATCAGAACCTGGAACACCAACTAGGTCTAAGGAATGTCCCAGTTGGGAGAACACACTCAGTTCAATGCTGAAGATGTTTGTTCAGTTAAGACATAGGATTGGGTATCCTGACCGGAGGTGTNCNTTACAGGCCTTCAGATGAGCATTTGGCCTATGTTGGGGAGTATATTTCNTGATACATGTTAGAACAGTTCCTTATCCTGTGGTGGAGCAAGTCCTCCTGTGCTCGTTAGGGGTGAGGCTGAGACCTCACACATGAGTGCACACCTGTTCATCAGGTCTAGCAGAGACTCAGTCTAGAGGTACAAGTGTCTGCACATGGTGACATTTTGACCAATGACAGTGCATATGTATCAGTGACCCTGTAAGATAATAAAGGTGCTAAAAACTTCCTGTTGCCCAGTGACACTGTAGTCTAAATCACAGTGCCTTGAAATGCTCATGTGCTTTTGATGTTGCTGTTAACAGACCACTATACTGACAATTATATCAAAATACTTTAGTAATAAACTATGTTCTTGGTTAAAGTATTTACTATAGGATATTTTACTTTATTTTATCGTGTGTGTGTGTGTGTGTGTGTGTATGCGTATATGTGAGAGTACACACATGTGTACACTCACCTGTGCAGGAACCCATAGAGGACAGAAAGGGGACATTGGATTCCCTAGCACAAGAGTTTCCGGAGGTTGTGAGCCACCATATGGGTGTTGGGAGCCAAACCCAGGTTCTCTGAAAGAGCAGCCAGCACCCTTACCCACTGAACCATCTCTCCAATCCCTCCTATACTATGCTTTCAGTCATCATTTTAGAGTGTCCTCATAGTATGTACCTTATTTTCTGAGCCTATCAATCACCCGAAGGGCCTCACGGAGCCTANACCATATATATTTGTCCAGGATACTCTACAAACACCTGCTCATCTATTGATACATCTTAGAATACATCCAGCATGTAGTGACACATGGGTATCAAAGTGCACTGACCATGGTCAGCCTTCTTCCACGTTCTAAGGATTAGTGGGTGTTGTGGTTGGACCACTAATGTCTCCCCAGTGTGGTCTCCATATGTGGTGAGCACTTGGGTCCAGCCAATGAGGCTGATTAGAAATGATGGAAACTTTAGGAAGTGAGGCCTAGTTAGAGTAACTAGATTATTGTGGGTGTGCCCTTGAAGAATGCATTGGGATCCTCCTTCCTATTCCCTGCCACCCCCATGATTCCTAGCCCTATGATGTGAGCTGCTTTGCTCTGACATTGGATCCCTACCATGCTATTTACCTTTGCCATGGACCCAACTTGATGGGAGCCAAACAGCTAGGAACTGAAATCCCGACTTAATTAAATCCTTCCTCTTTTAAGTTGACTATCTCATACATTTTTCTCAGTGATAGGAGACTGATTGACACAATGGGTGACAGCAAGGTAGTCACAGCTTGCCGTGACAGGAATAGCAGTACATACTGTCCTCTGACCCCCTCACCCTTCTCTGGAGGAGACGTGGGTGTCCTGGTTTCCTTACTGCTCACTGGAAAGGTTTTTTGTTGTTTCAAGTATTCAGGAAATGCTTGCTGAGAGGTAAACATAGAAGAAACTAGCGGAGCAGCGTATAAACAGAGTCAGTGAACCAGTCCTTTCTTATTCCCCACCTCAGTTTTCTTATCCCATTTCTGGAGTGAAACAGAGAAGATAGCTCCAGAAGAAAGAGACATAATAATTGGATGTTCACATTTAAATGGCATGTGGACTGAGCTTAAAGTAGAAATTTTAGAGTCTTGAAGGACAGGAAGAAAAATACCAACGTTTTGACTTTCTAGTTGACTGGGGATCTAGCTCAAAAGTCCTTCACTGCATTTTACATGTTTATACACTAATGAAAAATAACCCTGGACATAGAAAAGGGCCCTGAACAGTGTGTCTATTGTATTGTAGACACTGTGCTGGTCACTGCAAATCTGAGGTCCTTAAATTCTCCTGACAGTCTTAATGAATGTATACTATTCGCTGTGCTCATGAGAAAGTTGAGGCTCAGAGGAGATGTGCTGCACACAGGGAGGTCACTGGGGATCAGGGCCCACGCTGCTGTGTCACTGTGTGGGTAGAAATGTGCTGAACAGTCTGCTTACAGATGCTATCGTTAATGGCCATTCCTTTCGTGTGTGTGTGTGTGTGTGTGTGTGTGTGTTTGGTGTGTTGTGTGTACAGATGTGTAAATGTTGATTTGTCCATGCCATGTTACATTTGGAAGTTAAAGGACAGTTTATTGGGA
>LZPO01087463.1:17738-36401 GCA_001675575.1 Neotoma lepida | reverse complement strand
TTTTCAAGGCAGGGTCTCTATTGTTTCTACAACTGCGCTGCTCAGCAATGTCCCTGGCCCCAAGTGTTTTAAAATTTTTAATATTTTTTCCCCTCCAGACAGGGTTTCTCTGTGTAGCCCTGGCTTTTCTGGGACTTGCTTTGTAAACCAAGCTGGACTCAAACTCAGAAATATGCCTGCCTCTCTCTGGCTCCCAAGTGCTGAGATTAAAGGTGTTCTCCACCACCTCCTGGTGTACCTGGTCCCAAGTTTGGTTTGTTTGTTTGTTTNTTTATTTGGTTTTTTGAGATAGAGTCTCTCTGTGTAGCCCTGGCCATCCTGGAATTCACTCTGTAGACCAAGCTGGCCTTGAACTCAGAGATCTGACTGCCTCTGCCTCTTCAGTGCTGGGTTTAAAGGTGTATGCCACCACCGCCNGGCCCAAGTTTTTAACTTTTGAAAATTACAAAATTACACTATGTCCAGGTTAGAAGACTTCACTTACATTTTGCAGTTAATGATCTGCTAAGTCTTCTTGCAAGAGCTTATTGTGGTCTCCAATGTACTTAGGGAGAATAGGAGTTGAAAGGTATTCAAGTCACTTAATGCAGAAGAGATGGTTCTATCTATAGCAAGGCCCACTGTTGGCTGTTCTGTGCNANGTTACCATGAAAACACATTGGGTTCTCACCAGTGTCAGCAGTGGCAAGCTACAGCTAAGGATGACACCGAGAGGCAAGTGAAAGAACATGGGCTCAAAGGATGAAACACGTGCAAGNAAAAGACTGAAATTACNNAAGAAATATTGATGATGCTCTGATATTTTTTCTGTATAGATCAAATAGAGTCTGTAAAAATCTACATAATTGCTTTTATTCACTGTAGTGTTGCATAGATTTGGAACGTCCTCATTCTCAGTCTCAGACTTGAATATTTGGTTATTGGGTATCTGAAGAGAAGTGACTTAAAATAAGAAATAGAGTGGGGTGGTTGTGGCGCACACCTTTAATCCCAGCACTGGGGAGGCAGAGGCAGGCAGNTCTCTATGAGTTTGCTGCCAGCCTGGTTTACAAAGTGAGTTCCAGGACAGCCAGAACTACACGGAGAAACTCTGTCTTGAGAAAACCAAAACCAAAACCAAAAAAATAAAAGGCTCTTGNTTTTCACGAACTAAATCACATATACATTATGTTGAGCTATAAGTACCTCTTGATTGCCACCAAATGTGAGATTTCCACTTTCCAACAAGTAATCATAATGAAAATATGTACAGTCTCCACATTTAGCTTTCTAACACCCTAGNATGTTGGCAGGTGTTTTCAAGGAACTGGTGAAATAATGCAAAGTTGAACATAATTTGCTTTGCTTAAAAGCAAAGGTATGAGGTATATATTATAAAATCAAACAATTAATNGGATGCTCNAACTCCAGTGCTACTGGAATTATTAGGGAAATACAAGTAGATGGCAGTGGGGGAGGTATGACAAGGATCAACAAGTGTCCCAACACTCTCCCTTTTACAATACTATGAAAGTGCTTCCAGCTGTGCCCACTTACTACATAGTGACACTGGAGACACAAAAGTAATGAAGTCATAAGCTGGAACTTAACATGCTATGACGCCCATCCAGAGCTCAGACTTGTCCTTGANGTGTTCTAGTCATCAGGTTGAGGTGCTGGTCCTATGTTTGAGAGATTAGGAGGTTGCTTTTATATCTGGAAGGGTATATTAGTCACATTTACTCCTCTCACTATTGTCAAAGGCTCNCCACACTATGNACTTGATTCAGAAGCCCTGTGGGCCANCCTAATGTCCCCCTTCTTCTACTCCTTACTCCCCATAGAAGCCAGTGGGTCCTGCATTTCCACAGAGCCTGCCCCTGTTTCTGCTCTACTGTTTCTGCCCCAGATTAACCCTGTTGGCCTTTGATCTGGAAGACAGCCGTTCTGATGTCTGCTTATATACAAACTTGTGCATCTTGCTCTCCTTTTGTTTCCTGTTACTCTCTTCTGCCACATTCCTCAGACTGTTTACAAACATGTCCTCATGGCCTGGCCATTTTGCTGCCAACCCTTTGGTGGTTCCCATGGCTATTGGATGAGGCACACCTTTGCACATAGTTAGACCTACCTTTCTGTTTATGTCTACATTCAGGTTCCTGCATGTGTCAAAAAGAATTGGACTCTTCCTTGTGCTGGACTTCTTCTCTTTTAAGTTGTCCTGGGCCAAACATCCTTTCTCAGTGCTGTCCCACAGTAATTTAGGTATAGTATTTCTTTAACATACTATGCTTTTCTTTGGAGCACCTAGCTCTACANTGTACACTGGCGTCANCGTGCGTAAGGGAGAGNCTTTCCACACCTGTCTGTGGTATGGATAAATGAATAAGAAGGGAGATTTACCTTCCTCTATTTTCTCCTGAAAGCATATCCTGTCCGTTCTTTCCTTCCCACCACTTTATCCCATCTCTGCTAACAGTTCCAAGGCAGAGAGAGTGCAGGTCTGCACCATACAGCGCAGAGGAGATGCAGACAAGATACAGCCCAGACCCTCTTTGTTCTGCCGCTCCCAGCCAGTCTCCTTGGGCTTTCAGGAATCTGGTTCTAGTAAAAGCTGGAGAACAAGTGAACAGTGTTGACAATGTGACAAATCAAAACCAGGCACCACTTGAGGACAAGCAAGGAAAAGCTTGCTTCTTCACTTTTCTGTGTCATCCTTCCCAAAATGCACAATCTGAATCCAAGCAGAGGAAACATTCAACAAACCCAACTTGAGAGGCATTATGCAAAATAACCAGCCTGCAATCTTCACAAGTGTCAAGGTCAGAAAAACCAAAGGAAGGCAGAGAGAAGTGTTTCTGAATGAAGCTTGTGACTGAGCAGTGAAAAGCACTAGATGAATCTAAGCTNCCTCCTTTTGTTATCAGGTACAGTTGCAGGGCTTGGGTGGAATTTAAATGGGCGCTGAGGAGCAAATGGAACGTGCAGTAATGTCTCTTTTCCTATTTAATGGCCATGTTGTGCTTATAACGCAATGAACATTAATGTGCTTGTGGTTGATGAGGCATCTGGTTGGCAGATTACTCTTACATGTTCCAAGATGAATGATGGCTCTTTGTACTGTAGCTGTGCTTTTATTTATTTATTTATTTATTTATTTATTTATTTATTTATTTCCTTGCTTGCTTACTTATTTTAAATTTGAGATTGCTACAAAGAATTTGAAAGAAAGAAATTAATTGACCACTGTGTACTGTTCCCATGGTGGGATGTCCTGCATTTATGTTCATGGAATGTGTGCAACTGGGGCTTGGGTAGACCTTGGGATGAATTACAGGTGATTATGCTGTGGCCAAGAGCAAACCCTCATCCTGTGTCAGTAACCTTTACTACCTGCTGCTCCAGAACATGGTAACTCCTATGTCCAATGCAATTGACCTGCTTCCTGGAACTGGGGAACAAGATACAGATTGATGGCTCATCATGCCAATAGACAAATTTCCAATCTGTAGGCAACCTTCAAGGAAGCTGAGTGGAGAGTGCTGGGTAAANAGGAGCTGACCATGATGACCAGGAACCAACAGGCATCCAGCCTGGGTAGCTGGAGTCCCCCATCTGATAGGCCTCATGCTTGACTATGTCATGTGAAGACAGAAGCATGAGTCAGGAAGTGCTGGACTCCATCCTATCTAGGAGAGAGCTGTGGTAGCCTAACAGGCTCCCATTTTGTCTGCTTTGACTCATGGCCACCTCTCTTTCCTTTGACCAATGTACTCTTTCTTTAGGTTAGGCCATAGACTCAGGCAGCAGAATCTGTTAACAGGTTCTGTTGGCTGACTGTAGAGCCCATGTCTCTCAGATGTTGTGCTGGAGAGTTTTATATCAACTTGACACAAGCTAGACTTATCTGAGAGGGGGGACATCAATTAAGAAAATGCCTCCATAAGATCTGGCTGCAGGCATGCCTGTAGGACATTTTCTTAATTAATGATTGATGTGAGTAGCCCTAGTCCATTGTAGATGGTGCCTTCCCTGGGCTTGTAGTCCTGGGTTTTATTAGAAAGCAGACTGAGCAAGCTATGAGGAGCAAGCCAGTAAGCAGCACTCCTCCATGGTCTCTGCATCAGTTCCTGGCTCTAGGTTCCTGCCCTATTTGAGTTCCTGTCCTGACTTTGGTGAAATGTGATGTGGAAGTNTAAGCCGAATAAACCCTTTCCTCCCCAAGTTGCTTTGGTCATGGTGTTTCGTCACAGCAATAGAAACCCTAACCAAGACAAATGTCTTTGCAGGTTTGCAGTTGTGCCCTCACTCCTTCTCAGTTGTTTATATGTTAACTCTCNGAAGCACCTTATTTCTGTTTCCTTAGAGTTACTCCTTGCCNTGTTGCGCNGTCTTACACAGGTGGGAACTTCAGTTAGAGAGAGGTTTGGCTTTGGAGCAGTAACTGTCTCTTCCTGTTTATCTTTTGGAAGTTTTCAAGTATATAAAAAGAAGGAAAAAACTTTTATTTTAAAAATAAAAAACTTACTGTATTAAAGTATTTTATTTCCTCTAAAAACCTTTAATTTTCTGGGGTTGCACCTGAGAGATTTAATCAAAATAGACGATACCTTTATTGGGAACACTGCCTCCCTGACAACCTGAGATTGTCAGTTCCCCAGTGCCAAGTGTGTGCTGCTTGATGTCGGTGTGTGATGACAGTCCTTTCCACAGTTCAGCGCTCTCAGCTGAAACTTCCACCCTCCTGCAGCTCACTGGGCCCTTCCCTTGGGATTCCTGTGTTCTTTGAACAGATGGCCCAGGCTCCTACTTTAGGCTTCCTGGGTACTGAGCCCTGGAGCCTGTGGTCCCTAAGGGCTTTGAGATAAAAGCTGTTTGTTCCTTGAGAGGTGCTCTATACGTGCTTGAGATTTGGAGCCTGATATTGCAAACTGTGACCTGTATGTCAGCCCACACCTGAGGGCATGGTGTTACTCCACGGTTAGAGACTAGATAGAAGTATCTGGGTTCTTCTGTGAGAGACAAAAGCCACACGCACAAGCTGGTATAATAATAACCTTGTCATTTAGCTATGATTTTCAGAAGGTAAACAGACATATAGGCACATACACACAGAGAGACGGGGAGGAGGGAGGGGGGAAGGGAGAGAGGAAGACGGACAGACAGACAGGCCGGCCAGCCAGACTGGAACTGAGACACTGCTTCTCACTGGTGAAAGGTTCTTGCTGACTATAATTTTATCTTCCTTTTATCCTTTGTTATGTCACTGTTCAGCTTCATCCCAATGCCTTTACAAGATCCTGTGCCTGGCTTGGCCCTTCTGTGCTGTGGACTTTGAGCCCCAAGTTCCAAACTTGAAGCAGAAGTCCATTTTCTCCTCCATTGTTTAGCTGTAGAGGAAGACAGCATCTCTGGGTCACACCAGGTCAGCTTGGTGTCTGGGTTTGACCACCTGGGCTATGAAGGCTGATGCCAGTAACCAGTCTGTCCTCTTGTTTTCCTGAGGGGCTCCTGGCCCTTAGCACCCAGGGTTAGAGAAGTGACCTAGAGAGTGGGGTGGTAAGCATTGGCAAGGTTTAAACCTTAGAGATTTGCTTTCCATTTGCAAAGCTTTGTGTGGACCCTGGAGCAAGTCACTGACATCTGCTGGTCTCTTCTTGAGTTGGGGACTGTGGTGAGTTCTAAGCTGTGGGCCAGTGAAAAAGATCAGAAATAGAATCACCTGACACAGGCTGCTCAGAGCAGTTGGGGTGTGAGGTCATGGATTGTGACTTTCATTTTCCTTTGTATCTAGGCTTCTGTGTGTGTGATAATCAGGGCAAAACAAGTTAGGGTGTCATAAGCTATGAATTCCTTGAGGTCCCTTCCTCAGCTCTTCCTTTCCTAGTCTCCTTTGCTGGTAGATAGAGTTCTGCTGTCTGCTGCCAGATGAGGGTGTGTGGGCCTGATAAGCCGATCACTTCATGCAAATGACAAGGAACTGGCAGCATTGTGAGGATATGTTCCTTGTCAAGGGCATCCTCAGCGTAGTCAAGGGATCAGCTTCTGGCTCCCAGTGACAGCTGCGAAGTGCTGATTTGTGGTTGGACCACCAGTTCCAAATTCCAGTCACCTTTTGCATCTTTAAAGTCTACNTTTTCATGCTAAGGATGCGCTGGTGCCGCTTGCTGCTGTGATAGGCTCTGTCCAACTAGCCCGTCACTGATATTCCTAACCAAATGATTTGCAGAGCGAGAGCTCAGAGGATATGTGCTTAATGTGCAGTGCTGTAGGAGCTGGAAATGCTGGAGAATTTCTTCTCAATTTTGGGAGATGAGTGGGAGGTGGGATGGGAAGGCTATGAAAAATTGGAAGTTGGGTGACACCCAGGAGATGGTTTATAATGATGAAATTTTTTTCCAGAGAGCATTTCTACATAACAGAGGTTGCACGTGCCTGAGAGTTAATATATAATTTTCAAATGCCTGAGCTTAGTGCTTTGTATACTCTCATAGGTGGAGATGGAAACATTTGGTTCTGCTACAATCTGGACAACCTGCTTCCTATGGTTGAGGGATCGATCTCTAGATTGCCAATTACAAAGACAGGGTATTAGGATCTTGAAACGAATATGTCCCTGTATTAGAGCCCAAGCTGTCACTTACGCTTCTTAATATTCTACAAGATGGCAAAACAGGAAGTTTGTCTTCCAGCTTGCCAGTTCTTCATGTGGAGACTCTTGCCTACCTGACATGTCTCAGCAGTGTAATATAGACTGCGTGTTTCCAGTAATAACCACTTTGGTTCTGAGGAAAGACGTACATGCCAATCAACACAGTGGAGACAAGAATTCAGCCTCTTAGAGTGGACTCTTAAAATGTCACTAAGACTGCTTGGTGTTTAAAAAACCTTCTCTTGAACCTTGAAAGTCTTTTCCTCCATATATAAAGAGAAGATATTATGTGGCCATTTGCTTAATGTGGGCTGGTTTTATTCTGGACTCTTTGAAACTCAGTATGAAGGCTAAAATTCTGCTGTGTGGAGAAGTAAAAAAGAATAGCATTACTGGGCTTGGGTTGTGCTAAATTAAAGTGACAAGGTACAGATAACAGGGCACAGTGTGGCCACAGATTAGCTCTCTCTAATTTGCTACTGTGGAAAGTAATGCTTTGGGCTTGCATTGTAATTTTTTNCCTTGAATTAAAGTTTTAAAAAGAAAACATAACTTTTATGAAAACAGAAAACCTGAAAAAAAAAGTAAGCTTTGTGGTATGGGAGTGGCCTGGTGGTTCCCTGTATTTCAGGGTTGTTTGGGGAAGTCCTACCTCAAACACATGGAAATGACATGGTGTTATTTTGGGAGCCACATGTCCCAAGCCAGCAGCAGAGTAGTTCATGTGCTGCTTTAAGTACCTCCCCCATGATGCTTTGTGAACAGTTGGCAGCAGTGTGTTGTGGGTTTCTTCTGTGCACGATATGCCATGTTACAGACCTAGTGTGAACATTCCTAATGGGTGAGGGAGTGGACAAGAGCAGAGTCACTTTCTCCAAGTTTGTTTAGTTCTAGGGGACAGCCCAATATTGGTCAGGGTCAGAATGGCATTTGGTTTCCTCAGCTACAACATGCCCTGCCCCAAATTATAAGACTGCATTCCTTTCTCCTGTCTTAACTTCTCAGAGGGCTGAAGTGGCCTTCTTTATGATGTGGTGGCACATGGATTGTAGCATCAGTTTCCTAAACTGGGTATCAAAAGTCAGGATTTGGGCTGGGTGCGACTCAGTGGTAAAAGGTTAGCTAACAGCAGGCGGTGGGGGTCAAGCTCTAGCACAAAACAAAACAACTTTCTCCCCCTCAAAACCCCAAGTAGACAGCAACAGAATGTGGGTACTGTTTACTATAGCACTGTACAATTGCTANTTTTTGGCCACAATAAGTTAGCTTTTGAGTATCCGTGAATGTTTATTCAGCCTCCATGCCAGCTGCTTACTTCCAAGCCATCATGGCTGGCACTTCCATCCTTATTAGGCTTCGGTTACATCTGTCCTCATTGTCATTTTAGTTTCTCTTGCCTACTTCTTCTCCTCCTCTTCCTATTCCTTTCCCCGTCTGCCTCCCCCCACCCCTCCTGCTTTTCCTCTTTTGGTGAAAGTATGTCCTTANNTACATGCTGGGNGAACATTACTGAACTTTGACTCTTCTTGCCTTTTTTGATTTGAATTGTGTCTCACACAAGGAATATAAGTATGTGTCTGTCACCTCAGAATGTGGCTGTTAGTTAATAGGGTTATTGCAGATGTAATTATTTAAGACAATGTACTGGATGGAGTTCAGTGGGAGTCAGATCCAGTATGATTGGTGTCCTTAAGGGGAAATATAGAGAAAGATGCATGCATGGGTTGAACTGAAGACCTGAATGCAGAAAGGACCTAGCAGAGGCTCAGGCAGGTTTGTTGTAGCTCCCTCAGAGGCAGAAAGGACCTAGCTCCCTCAAGGGAGCTCGGCCCTGCTGACACCTTGATCTTACACTCCAGTCCCCAGAACTGCAAAGCAGCAAACTGTTGCTGTTTGAGCCACAAGTCTGNGGTGCCTTGTTAGGTCAGCCCTTGAAAATGCGTATATTTTCCCTTCGCTTGAGTTAAAATTGGACCAAGACCACATCCCTGTTGTAGAAGCTTCATAGCCAGGCTCTTCTTATAGATGCCTCACCTCATCTTGGGCTAGCTCATGCATGCAACCTCTGGAGGTGGAATCTAAGGAGTGGGTGGATGTATGCACAGGTGGAGGCCAGAAGACATGGGCTGTGCATATCTGCCTCTATCAGTCTCTGCCTGGTTGCCTTGAGATAGAATCTGTCACTGAGTCAGAAAGATCTGGTTGTCTCCATCTCATAATGCTGAAGTTACATAAATGTCCAGCCATGTCCAACTGTTTATGGGGTTCTGAGGATTTGAACTCAGGTCCTCATGCTTGCAGAGCAAGTGCTCTTACCCATCTTCCAGACCCTAAGTATTTTCTTTAAAATACCTCCATTTGCTGCTAAAGAAGCAGGGACTAAGCTGTGTGAGTTGGCAAGANATTGTGGTGATGGTGGAGGAGGGGACCAATGATTTTGGCTGATAGCCAGAGGCGATCACTCCAGTGAAGCTGAAGAGCACACACAGAGGCCAGTGTCCTGCAGGCAGGGCTGTGAATGCTTTGTTGAATGGGGTGCGATACCTCTGAAGATTCTGAATAAGGAATGACATGATCTGACTTATGTTTCTATGATTCACTTGGGAGTATTAACCACTTTGTGTGAGACTCAAGTCAAACATCAGCTAGAGATAGACTTCCAGGTGGTCAAGGAGCAGCTATAACACACACACACACACACACACACACACACACACCCACCAGGTAAAATAAACCAAAATAGCCTTTGAAATATTCCAAAGCAGTGTTTATTATGCTGAACTTAAAACAATATAGGAACACGAAGTATGATGGTGCACGCCTTTAATCCTACTTTGGAGGCAGAGGTAAGGTGATCTTTGAGTTCGAGGCCAGTCTAGTCTACAGAGCAAGTTCTAGGACAGCCAGGACCATACAGAGAAACCCTGTCTCAAAAACCAAAACCAAAGCAAATCAAACCAAAACAAGCTCCCCCTCACAATATATGAATGGAAGGCTTTTTGTTGTCTGTTTTCNTATATAATATTTGCAATGCCATGTGAACATGGTCACAAGTTCAGACAAGTTTGTGTGTACGTTTATTCATGTCTTTCTGTGTGCAACCTCTGAATTTTATTAGTGACAAGTGTGGAAGAAGCCATTTGTCAGGGTCACATTTTGAGACANCTNCTTGAATAGTTCAAGAAATTAAGTATTTTCCTGGCAATAAAATAGGAACNCCACACTTTTTCCTTTTTAATTATTTGCTCACTCTTGTCTACAGTTGCTGCATCTTGTAATTTTGACTTGTAAATTTTATTTGAAGATGTCTCACCTCATTAATCTTTTTTGATTCCAAGTAATCAAATGGTATAGTAATATCTTAAATCTTTTCATGAGNTTTCAGNTTGTGTGATCCAAATGGATGACACGACATATTTCTACAAAGTATTACTCAAGTAGCACTGAGCAGACAGTGTTTGCACAGCTTACTTCACGCCACAAGGAAAACACAGAAGCCACCAAATACCTNCATGTTGGAAAATCCACTTCACACTTGCATCATCTTAAATGTTGTCACTTGCATCATCTTAAATGTTGTCTGAAGAAACCATGATTAGATTCACTCCTGTAACGCATGTCATAAGTGTCCTAAGACAAAAAGGAAACAGAGNACTCAGTGAAAGAAATGAATAATTAAATAAGCAGAAAATAGAGATGAAGCTTCCAAATAAAATCTTGAAAAACACAGTAGGAATGCAAATAGTAGAAACTATATACATGATCTCATCTGTGAAGTCTTGAAATTTTTGTCTCAGATGCCTTATAATTTAAATGAGAAGTCAAAGCTCATATATTCATAAGACAGCATCCNACTTTAAAAAGTGTTCCAAGGTTGTATCTTTATTAATGAGACAAATCCTGATAGGTATACTANCCTGTGACAGTTCTACCCTAAGTGGTAATCTGAATTGCACTGTGAGCTGATGATAGACATCAATTGGAGGGACATCGTATAAAGTAACTTCAGTAGATTTTTCCAGTACGCTTTGTGCATATCCAGGTTATGAAGAAGTATGGGTGGGGGATGGTGAATTTTTGCATGGTGGTGTACACCTGTAATCCTAGCATTTGGGAAGCTAAGCCAGAAGGATCACAAGTTAAAGGCTAGCCTGGGCAACAGTTAGGTTTCCTGTAGGCAAGTGATAATTGATGTAGGAGGGCCCAAGCCACTGGGGACAGTGCCACCCCTGGGCAGGTGGTCCTGGGTTGTACGAAAAAGCAGGTGGAGCAAGCCAGTCAGCAGCATTCCTGCATGTCTGGTTCCAGGTTCCTACCCTGAGCTCTACTCTGGCTTCTTTCAATGATGGGTGCTGAGCTATAAGATGGAGTAAACCCTTTTCTCCCTAAGTTGCTTTTGGTCTCGATGCTTATCACAGCAATAGAAAGCTAATTGGGACAGGTACCCTTTACAGTACCTTGCAATTTNTCTGTAAGTCTGAAATTATTTTGAATTATCAGCTCTAAATTGAGTTCAGGAGAGGACATTTTATTTTCTCAAAATCTCAGACAAAAAAAATTTGAACCAGTAGTTTCTAAATAGTAAGAAGTAATTTTCTTTTTGTTTTTTTAAAGAAAGGCAAGTGTTTCTCTGAGTGTTTTAAATGTATTATATCAAGTACTTAAAAATATTTCCAACATTATCTTTTATCCATGGAGCAGTGTGACTTCTGATATGCTTAAAAAGCCTGTTGAAAACAGTGGGGCATAGAAAGCATGACATACATGCATAATTCACTCAATTAGTAGAGAAAGCTAATACACAACTTAAAATATTTAGTACACAGCACTCAGCTTNCAGAGGGTGACCAACCATTATTGAATATGTTTTTAAGGAAGAAGAAACAAAACTCTGCTAAGAAGAAACTCACTTCTGAAGGAATTCTTAGGAGACAGTGTGAATGAATGTGGCATTTCTTATGCCATGGCTGTNAATATGCCTAGAGACTGATTTGTAGATGGGTCAGATTTTGACTCTTAAACGATCTCATTTTCTCTTGGGTTTACCTTTGTGCTAATAGCAGAGCCTTCATTTTTATCATGAGAGCACCCATTGTTTCATTTAATTTGGTATTTCCTAGATAATTATCACTTAAGTTATTGCCTTAGTCTGTTCTGTGTTTTAACAACATATCTGACAAAGGCAATTTAAGGAAGGCAGGGTTTAGTTTGGCTCACAGTTTGAAGGTACAGGGCCNGTCATGGTGGGGAAGGTTGTGGTTGGAGCATGTGAAGCCATTGGTCACATTGCATCCCTTGTCATTGCATCCCTTGTCAGGAAGCAGAGAACAACAGACCCTGTGCCGTGCTCTCTTTCTCCTTTTCATTCAGTCCAGGGCTTGAACCCATGGAAAGTGCTACCTACATTAGGACTGATCCTCCCACCTCAATGAGTCTAGTCTAGAAAATNTGTCCCATGCCCAGAGGTTTGTTTCCTTGGTGATTCTAAATCCCATAAAATTGACAATCACGATTAACCATCGAGGTTACCAAAATAGGATGTATAAGACTCANTTTTTGAAGAACAGAAGTTTGTCTCATGTTTGTGAAGCCTAAGAAATCTAAGACTGAGGACGACACCTGGTGAGGAGCCGTCTTCCTCATGGGACATGATAGGAGGCACCTTTGGGTAAGAGACAAGTGACTGGACTCAAAGTCCTCTTANACTTTACATTAACCCATCCCTGAGAGTGNAGTTCTNAAGACACAAGCATGAGTCTCCACCTCCAATGTTGCACAGGGATTTAAGTCTCTAACATCCATACTGAGGGACGCATTGATGTCTCAGAAGAGGCAGTAACGTTCCCGTGCTTTATCTCTTCAATAGTGCAGAGTGGTTTAATGCTAGCTGATTTATTAGACTTTTGTCCACTTCATCANGTTTTGTTTCCCAAACTCTACTTTCTCCTCAATCTTTGTTAAACTAGAAATTTGTGGGTTTTTTTCCCACAGTAATGATAACATTAGCAAACAATATATACTGCATTTTCTTGGTGGGCCTTGTCTAGTGCATCAACAGGCAGTGAAGTTCTCACACCTGGGGTCTGTTTCTACCTAACCACACCTGTGATACCTTAGAGAGGTCACCTGTATTTATGGAAACCCCTTATTTTTAAGAATTCTACTACTTGCTAGTATTTCCCCTCAAGTCAAGAATTTTTATTTGTGTATTAAAGATTATGTGTTTCAATAATTAAAACCATTTACAACAAAATGGATTCATCTGCCCCTTATAGTCTACAGACTCCCAGGGCCAGCTTGAGCTTCACTGTGTCTCAGCCTGCTTCTTCCTTCGCCTACCTGCAAGTTCTTTTCTTTCCCACAGCCAGACAGGCGGATGGAAGGTGTTCTCTAGTATTTGTTGGTAACCCTCAAATCAGTGGCTGTTGTGCTTTTGTGGTCACGTGCACAGTGGTCAAAAATTTGTATCTCCTAATAGGAGGTTCCCAGCGGAGGCTGAACTGAGCCATACTTGGTCTTTCTGTTTCATCCCTCATATAGCAAGCAAGTGGCTTTTTNGTCTATTTGGACTGTCTTAGTTAGGGTTACTGTTCCCTTGATGGAACACCATGATCAAAGTAACTTGGGAAGGAAAGGATTTATTTGGCTTATTCTTCCACAGCGCTTGTTCATCATCAAAAGAAGCCAGGACAGGAACTCAAACAGGGCAGGAACCTAGATGCAGGAGCTGATGCAGAGGCCATGGAGTGGTGTTTACTGGCTTGCTCCCCATGACTTGGGCACACTACTCATATGGTCTTCTNGTCACAGCTAACAGGGAATTTAAATTACTTCCTTTCAATAGCATTCNGCAAATAATTTCAGATCCCATGGTTCTGGGCACTGTGCTGTGCAGTGGATATCAGGCAGAAATAAAACCAGCATGTCCCCTGACTTCATGGAGATTGCAGTCTATTGGAAAAGGAGGATGTAAAAATGAATAAACACACAAAATACATTGCTCTACATTTTGATCGGATCTAGAGAGGAAAAGAAGAAGCTGGTAGCAGAATGAGTGAGTGTCTGAGGAGCTGGCGGGTGAATCACAGACAATTTCTCTGAAAAGAGGCCATTTACTCTAAGGGGGCAGAAGAGCTTTTCAGTCCTGTGAGGCTGACCAGCAGAGGAGGACTTGCTGCCTGGCAAGTGTGAGCTGGCAATCTGCTGCCAGGTAAGGACTTGTGGAGGATTTGGAGAGCACTAGATATCGCTTAGGAGATTCTAAGCAGGAAGGGATGTTTTGCCCTGTGCAGTCTCTGAGAAAGAGTAGCAAGTGTGAGGCACCAGTTGGGTGCCTGCTTCAGTGGCCCTGGTACACGCTGTGGCCGTGGAAGGAGATTGACAGGCTTGGAAGGGACCTTAGGAGATTGGACTTGAAAGTCTTGACAGCAAGTATGAATGTTCAGGATGAGAAAAGATGCACTGGAGATGAGTTTAAGGCTGCTGCCTAGGGATGCCACTTTCTGAAAGAGAAATGTTGGAGAAGTAGATTATAGAGAGGCAGCATCAAGCATTTGCTGAATTAGGTCAGTGTATTAGCAGAGAAAAGCAACCATAACTAGTGGTTTCTTTTCACCACTTTGTCCTGGCAATGGGTGTGTGTTCCTTTTGTTGTTGTCCTTTTCTGTGGACCTGTGTTAACTGGAGGGCATACAGGCTCACTTGCCTATCAGCTTTCCGACTTCTTTTTTTGCATCATTAGTCAGAGTCACCAGCTATTTCCCGGTTTTGCTAATTTGCAAGCTTCTTCAGTTTTGAGGTGCAGGTTTCACATTTGCTTCAGGGTGTCACAAAAGAAGAATGTGGACCTCATCTGTGCCTGGTCCATGCACAGGTCATACAGTGCCAAGGCATCATCCTCCTGAAGTGAGAGCATCCTGGCGTCGGCTGCTGCCCCAGTCCACAGCCCCACTGCGAGCCTGGCTGGGATTTGGGTAGATCTGGGCTCCTGCTACACTACCAGCATACCCGCTTGCTTACACACACTCCCACGTTCTGTCTCTGAATTTTGGTTGTATTTCCTGCCTTTTGAACTTGCCAGGAAGGAAACTTCTCTGTCTACAGAAGCATGTATGGTTTGGGACATAGGAACCGAATAAACTGGCAGGAAACAGATTGACTAGAGAAAATGCCAGGTATGTTTTGTACATACCTACTAGAGTGCTCCGTGATGAGAAGCTGAATAGCCAGAGGTCAAGGCTTACATGCCAATTTAATTTTTTTTGGATTTATTTTTAATTGTATCTCTGTGTGTATGTGCTCATGAGCCAGGTGTCCTCAGGCTAGAGGTAGATCTCCTGGAGCCTGTTACAGGTGATTGTGAACTGCTCGCAACTGGGTCCTGGGAACTAAACTTGGGTCCTCTGCAAGAGTAATGGGTGCTCTTAATCGCTGAGCCATCTTCCAGCCCCACCACTTTAATTTTTTAAAAACACATAGTTGAGGGCTTTTGTGAGGTAGAAGGAAAGATCCTAATGGACTTTTTTCTTTACTCCTTTTTCTAGTCTTGGGAATATCACCAAGGGCTTTGTGCATATCAGAAAACTACTGCACTGGTCAGCTGAATCCAGCTCTCCGCATTTTCTTTTCTTTCCTTTTGAGACAGGCTCTCAATATGTTGCCCATGTTGGCTTTGAACTTATGATCCTCCTGTCTCAGCTTCCTGAGTAGCTAGGATTGTCCTTGTCACTAGGGCCAGGTGGGGCTTTTTGATGCTGATAGCAGCTGAGTTATGTGTACTTCTTGGTGCTAAGTGGGACTGGTTTTCTCCCAAACTGGAAAGTCCTTTGCAGTACTTCTCAGGGGCTCTTTTTACCTCCTGAAAGTCCCCACCCCCTGTACCTGGAAGTTTTCCTGTGTCCTGCCCAGCCCTGAGGTCCTGCAGCCACTTATAAAATAATCAGAGACATATTAATTACCAACTGCATGGCCTATGGCAGGCTTCTTGCTAGCTTGCTCTTTCATCTTAAATTAACCCATTTCTATTAATGTATATATCACCATGTGTTCTGTGGCTTTACTTGCGTCCCATTACATGTTGCTCCTTGGATGGTGGTTTGGCGTCTCCCCTTACTCTCCTTTCTTCTCTCTCTATCTCTCTTGGATTTTTCCACCTGGCTCCATCCTGCCCTGCCACAGGCCAATGCAGCTTTATTTATCANCCAATCAGAGCAACACATATTCACAGCTCACAGAAAGACATCTCACAGCATCCTCCTTTTCTATTGCTGACTGTTAGGATGNTTTCAGTTTAAAGTGGTCTTCATATCACTTTCAGCCATCAGTCCCTCTAAACCCGTTTCCTTTCCAGTTAGAACCAAATCAGGTTAAAGGGCAAAAGGAAAGGTCCCCTAAATCTCATCTGTCCTGTGCAGATGGACCAGCCTCTCTTCCTTAACCTGCTCTGCCTCCCAGGGAGCTTTGGAAGAGGCAATTCTTGTTTTAGTTGACAGGGGTTTACCCTCTCTGCTCATCAAGGGTGCTTGTTCATTGCATTTGCCTGTGAGGCCAGCTCTGTGAACTCATTCCTGCTTCAAGTGTCTTTTACATTGGTAACCCTAAGATTAGCACGTGAGAACTGTAAGAACTGCCACATACTCTGGGGAAGGAGATCCCTAGCTAAGGGAGGCCTAAGGAATGCTGTGAGCCCCAGTTCACAGATTTCTTGCAACTTTTTGATCCTCAGTAAACGAAGAAAAACAAAACAAAACAACAAAACAGCCAAACCAAAACAAGCAAAAAGCCCACCACCCTATAGGTCAGGCCTGTGGACACAAAAGCCCACCACCCTATAGGTCAGGCCTGTGGACACTAGAGTAGTTGTGGGCTTTCAAAACCGAGTCCCTTTAGCACTTCCCTTGTGTGGTGTGAACTGGTGCTTTTGCATGAGGGAACATTTAATATTTGTTTCCTGGCTCATGAGATGGGAAGTTGTCCCTGTGACTTTCAGTTACTGAGGTTTTAGCGGGGAACTATACTGTTGGAGGTTATTATACTGCTTTGATCACTGTTGGGCTTCTGTGGAGAGAGGATGTTAAGAGCCAGGGAGACAGAAACACAGAGCCAATGCTCTGTACCTGTAGAGCTACTGTCACATTAGCGAATGTGGTCTTTTTATGTGTCCCCGTGATAGGGATGCTTTTGGCATAGTATATTGAGCTGTTAGTAAGACTTCCAAGTATTCACTGATAAATTCTTAGACAACACAGAGAAATGGGATAATAAATGATTGCCTACCAATAGTAAAGCCTCAGCCACAGCCCTCCTTTGTCCTGAGCTGGTGTTCAAGCAGAACTCACTGGCATATACCTGCCAGCATCCATTCTGATTGGATGTTGCATACACCATGTTGGGCTCAATATTTCAGTATAATCTCAGAGTACAATAAAGCAGAGCTTGTGGGAAAAACAGAAGGAAGCTGAGGCGCTGCCAGATTAGCTGTTTGGGAACTATATATAGTGCCCTTACCCCATAGATGAGTAAAATGAGAAAACAATTAGAAAAGAGGCATAAAGGAGTCCAACAGAGTGTAGATTTTTCCCATGATAATGACTTCAGTATGGTTTTGGAAATATTAAATAAGAAATTATGTGTTATCTGCTCATTTATTGGATGCTCTCACTATTGGGTGTCTGGCGGGTGAACTGAGAGTGGGCTTCCGAAGGCATCTGGCAGAGGAGGGGACTGGGAATTCTGGCTTGATTCTTTTTACATTTTGAGCTTGTATCAGTAGGTGTGTTGGCTGACGGCAAGTACAATTGTTTGCACAGACATTAAGGGTTTTTGGTAATGTGTTGAGCCTCTTAGAAGGAAAGCCCTGCTTAAATTAAAGCAGCTCCATGAACTAATAAACTTTGAACTTATTTTAATGAGACAGGGAGCAAAATAGTTCACATAAGGATTTGGCACATGNATGAGTATGTGTATTTTTTTACTCTATCACTGCCCATTGGATTGCCGAAATGGTTTGCTCATGGCCTATGATAAATAAGTGCCTTTCAGACACATCTCCGCCAGTACTATCTTGACTGTTCACCTGTGTCATGGCTTGTATGCCACTTCTTGTCCACTGTGGGGCTCTGGCTCTTCCCTTNACAAGCCTCAGAATGTATAGCTGGTTCCAGTGTCATTTGCCATCATTAAGAGCCTGTCTGAGGGGCTGGAGAGATGGCTCAGCGGTTAAGAAGACTGGATGCTGTTCCAGAGGACCCAGGTTCCATTCCCAGCATCTACATGGCAGCTCACAACTGTCTATAACTCCTGTTCCAGGGGACCTGACACCCTCACACAGTCATACATGCAGGCAAAACTTCAATGTACATAAAATACAAATAAATAAACTATTTTTAAAAAAGAGCCTGTCTAAGAGGAAAAGATATTGTCTCATGATAATCATTCCCGTCTGCCCATGCCAGGTTGGAAAGAAAGNTAATTATGAGAAAGAATGCTCACGAGAAGTACCAACTGCTAGATTCCCTCATGAATGAGAAGTGTATCTGGAAGCACAATGGAAAATTTTGATTAAATGTGCAAACTAGCTGACCAGATCGTCAAAAGGGAGAGTGACAGTTTTCTGTTGAATACTTGTGTTTTTATTACTTTGAAATATACTTGCATATGTTTCTCTTGGCTCTGAGGAGAAGTAAAAAGTTTATTAGCACGATTCAGAGCTATAATAAGGGCTAATTACTCAATTGGGATGACTTTCAAGATTAGATGCATAGGTGAGGGGTAAATACAAAAATATATCGATGGAACATTCTGCTTTAGACCAGCTTGGTGTTGTAATCTCAGAGAATTAAAGGTGATCATTTATTGAGCTGTTGTTGTGCCTCAAGGACTCATTTGGAATTTTTGGATTCAGTAGTTATTGGAACAACCTTATGAAGTGTCAGTTTTGCTCCCATTTTACAGATAGGGAAACTAAGGACTTACACAGTTACCTGGTCAATTGGTGATAGAACTAGGCCCCACCTAGTCCTGACGTCAGAGCT
>LZPO01087462.1:64639-90882 GCA_001675575.1 Neotoma lepida | reverse complement strand
GTTCAATCTACGAGAAGTTCTAAAGGAAACTTGAGCTCACTTTACAAAGGCTATGGATCCTAATTAAAGATCAAATACTCAGTGTTCTGGCAGGGAAAGGTAATTAGTAATCAGCAAGTTAATCGGGGTTTATTTGTACTTCAACTATCAAAGAGCATATTGCATTTAGCAATTGGTAAATCTGTACTCAAAGGTAGCGTTTAGGAGGATGGGATGTGTCTGACATTCTATTTGTATTATATATACTCTCACAGTCAGATGTAACCAGATCCCCTTGTGTTTAGTCCATACTTTCTTACAGTTACACCTCTAATTAATGGATAGGTTCTTATTTTGGAACTATTATTTTCATTACTTTTCAAGGTTTCTAACACACTTTTTACTTTCTCTGGCATAAGCATCCATGCTTCTGCTTTCTCAACACATTTATCTTCATTTAAATTTTCTCACACATATGCCCATGTGTGTGCAAAAGCGCACACACACACACACACACACACACACACACACACAGGCCTGCTCCACCAGCTCAGCACTCATTTACAAGCCAATAGTATATACTATTTCCCTTTTGATGTTCCATTTTGTCTACTATATTACTATACAGAATCTTTAAAATAATTACCACAACAGATAAGGCACTGGGATGATGGCTTAATTTTGGTAGAAAAGTCAGTCCTGAACGAACTTGGTAATCCCGGAATCCTCCAGCTACAGAAAGTGTAGTCAAATTTATGTGCCGAGCATTTAAAATCCAATAGTTGTTTACAGTCATATAAAACTCTGGAAGGAAATGAAAAAGAAACAGTGAAAATTAAGCCATTTCATGCAACCATACTTATAATACTAGTATTTATCTGAATTTTTGTTTAAGCTATTTAGTCTATAAATAATGTTATTCATATTTTTCTATTTTGAGAAAAATTATTAGCTTTGCATATAAGTCAGAGTACAAAAATCCACATTTGCAATAAGTCAGAGCACAAATACTGAGTACAAATTCTAAAGGTGTCAGTAGAAAAAGGCCAAACTGTACCAGTTTTCATTACGTTCACATCTCTCTACCTAACAAGAATGGTCCTCCACACATCATAACAAAAAAACCCTTATATTCCTCCAAAGAACTTAGAGACTTTGCAAAGGAGTTGTAGACATCCATGACACTAGTGCCATGATCTATGCCCTGTTCAATCCCATCAGACTGTATACATTAAATATGTGCATCTTTGTATGTGAATTACCCTCAATAAAATGGTCTTCAAAAAAAAAGATATATACTTCTCCCTGTCACAGAAGTGCCCCAGTTTGTGAAGGCTTAGGAACCCTGCCTTGGACAACCATTACCACACATCGCTACATAAGTTCCTACAGTACAATCTACCAGGACAGTGCAGTATTAATTTTAGGACTACACTTCTGAAGAAAATCTCAGGCTTAGGATTCTATCCATTAAATTTGGCAGCGAATTTAAAGTGATGGTTTTCCAGGCAAGTTTTCACTTCATCTATTAAAACTAATAAAATTTTAATGTTGATTACTAAACTGAGACCAGGACAAAGGAGATCTTATTTCTCTTTCTCAGCATCAAAACTGAATGCATTGCCATACTCCATCAGATCCCATTCATGCCTTCAAACANACGCTATGCAAAGCTCTCCTCATTAAAGATCTCAACAGTATGTACTCAAGACATCACCAAGTCTACCAAGATCTGACATCTGGAGGACCTGGGACAAATACCAATGAAACTAAATAAATATTAAAATAAAAACCAGCATGAAACTATTAAATTAAATACATTCTATTCTTTCCTGGGCAAACCATTGAATGACTTTGTAGAATTAAAATGAAGGATTCTCGAGGTCTTCAAAGTCAGCACTAGATTATGACGACACAGAAGAACAGATCACTGGTTCACTGCTCTGTTGCCTTCTCTCTCTTCCCAATCTAATTCTATCTGATGTCTCAAGAACCTTGTATGTAACACGAATCTCTAAATGGTCTTATTAATTAAAAACCTGGATCCTGGTATTGGGGTAAATGCTGAAAGATCAGAGATGCAAGCCACAGCCAACCTCACCTCGACAACTGCTCAGCTGATCTTCTTTCTTAAGACTGNAAGCCTCTGAGTCCTCATCTGAATGGATCTCAGCTGAACTGCTGCTAAAAGCCTAAAAGCTTAAAAGGTCTCTAGTTCCTGGTTCTCACGCCTTATATACTTTTCTGCTTCCTGCCATCACTTCCTGGGATGTGTCTTTCCCAAGCAAGACATGAGATCTCAAGTCCTGGGATTAAAGGTGTGTGTCACCATGCCTGGCTCTGTTTCCAGTGTGGCCTTGAAGTCACAGAGATCCAGATGGATCTCTGCCTCCCGAGCGATAGGCTTAAAAGTGTGTACCACCACTGTCTGGCCTCTATGTCTATCTAGTGGCTGTTCTGTTCTCTGACCCCAGATAAGTTTATTAGGGTGCTCNATATATTGGGGGACACAATATCACCACACTTGAATGAATGTCCAAACTCCACTGCAGAGCCACACCTTTGCCACAGTTCAATTTAGTTTGTGTGCACNTGCTCCTACAATAAAGACATGTAAGAGGCCCACACCAGCCCTGGAAAGAGCTTCTTGGGGCACATGAGCAGGACATGGTGCTGCAAACCTGTAAACTCAGCAACGAGGAGGCAAGAGGATCAGGATAGGAAGTGGCTACATGAACACTCTCCAAAAAGAAAATAGATGGACAACCTGGAGGNTTAGTTTTCTGAATCATGATCTGAGAATAAGAGCATGAGCCACAAGGAGAAAGGCTGCCTAGTGTATGCATCCCTCTTACCCTGTGAGGAAGGGTACGGTCAGAGATGACGCTCTAAGGGCCGGCCCAGTGCAGGACCACTTTCCTTATTTAAAGGTAATATTTCCACCAAGTATAAACAGGACATCTGCTTCTGAAAGTCATATGTGGATCTCTCAAAAACTTGAAATCCAAGACTAGTTAAGCACTTTTTTTTTCCATTCTAATTCCGATTTAATGAAATAAGAAATCAGAAAGTAGAGGAGACCGGGCTTCCTGCAACTCAGTTAAAGCATCCTACNCTTAGGAATCACTTCGGACTGGCAGTTTCAGGGATGATCACTGTGTCCCTTAGAACAATTAAACCTGACAGTATTGAAAATACATTCTTCGGGGGATGGGAATGTAGCTCAAGGGTGTGCTTTATTAATAGAAGGCTCTATTTGACATCAAGATCCTACTTCTGGGAGGGAGAAAATACTGGGAGAAACAACTGGAATTGCGAGGCATTTCAGGGGCCAAGGTGGAAACCTAGTGCAATGGAAACTCCATGGAATCTAGGAGAGTAACCCTAGCAAAGACTCCTAGTAATGGGGGGACACAGAGCCTGAATCCGCCATCTTCTGTAACCAGGCAAGTACTCAGGTGGANGGATTGGGACCCCAATCCAGCCACAAAACCTTCCATCTACAGCTTATCCTGCCTGCAGAGTGTTCTGGGACCAGAGCCTAGCATCAAAGAGATCAGAGAGACTTTATCCAGCAACTGATGGGAGCAGATGCAGAGTCCCACAGCCAAACACTAGGCGGAGCTCGGGGAGCCCTGCAGAGAAGTGGGAGGAAGGATCAGAGGAACCAGAGGGGTCAGGNGCATCACGAGAACATGGCCCACAGTATCAACTGACCAGAACTCATGGGTGCTCACAGAGATCAGGGACCCGTAGGGGTCTGAACTAGATCCTCTGCATACACGTTATGGTTGTGTAGCTTGGTCTTCTTGTGGGACTCCTAACAGTGGGAGCAGGGGCTGTCTCTGACTCTTTTGACTACTAATGGGACACTTTTCCTCCTACTGGGTGGCCTTGTCCAGTATTGATATGGTATGTGCCTGGTCTTATTGTAGCATGTTATGCCATATTTTGTTGAAGTCCCTGGGAGACCTGCTCTTTTCTGAGGGAAGACGGAGCGGGTGTGGATCGGGGAGGGAGGGGAAACTGAAGTGGGGATGTAAAATACGAGAGAACTAAAACAATAAAATAAAAAAAGATCCTACTGCTGAAGAGGCCACATGATAGAGTCACAGAACATGGTGAAATCNAGCTGATATAGACCTGGAAGCTTTGTCCCTATTGGCTATCTCTAATAGTGCTAAAAGATGCTACTCAAATTAAGAGGAGAAAAGTAATTATCAACCAAACCCAGCTATGAATCCTGAAAGCTATAATAATGACTAGCCTGGAAATACATGCCCACTGGTGTAATAGTGGCAGGAACATCATGGGAGTAACCAGTAACTTTCTGCTCAAATTTGTCCTGCTCCACAAGGTGAAACCCATATCTTACACCATTATTAAGCTAGAAACCTATGGCAAGATAGACCATAGTTCCTAAGGGAGAGCTTACCATTATGTTGCTAAATGGACATAGCATTAAACTGATTCCTGGTGACTTATGATTATACCCATAGATCCATGCACCTCTCATCCCTCACCTCAAAAAGCTTCTATCTGCAGTAGATGGCAATTAATCCAGTGATCCATAACTGGCCAAGGTAAAGAGAATAATAGACTACAGAATGTTCAACCCTAAGGGGAAGATACATACTGCACCTTGCTTCCCAAGGCTCAGGAATCATGGCAGAAGAGGGGGAGGAATGAGTGTAATAGCCGGAGGCAGAGGATAACCACAAGGAAACCTTTTCTTCTGGACACAGNGGGCAGCTGTGCTTATGAACTTACANTGGATTTCAACAGCAGATTACAAAACCAATGCAAGCTCAAGCTGGCGCGGATCTCAGCAAGGAGAGAGGAGTGGGGCACACAGTCCCACCCCAAGCCATGGAGCTACTTAGCAATTATTAGTTGCTGGGAGAAGAAAAAAAAAGGTTTTCTATAAAAGTGTAACCTCTGGTAAACCGATCACTCTCCAGTGCAAGACCATACATCCAAGAATATTTGGGCAGCACAAATTGGTCTTGGTCTTGATGGATTCAAAAAATAAGAAAGACAAAATGTTGGGTAGGGAGTAGGGGAATAATCAGAGAAGAGTTGGAGAAGGGTGAATATAATCAAAATATGTTGTATGACACTCTCAAAGAACTAAAACAAAAAATTACTTAATTAAAAACAAAAGAATAGCCAGGCAGCAGTGGTGCACACCTTTAATTCCAGCACTCGGGAGGCAGAGGCAGGAAGATCTCTAAATGCAAAGCCAGCCTGGTCTACAGAGTGAGTTCCAGGACAGCCGGGACTGTTACACAGAGAAACCCTGTCTCAGAAGACAAAACAAAACAACAGAAAGAATTTTTAAAAAGAGGTTCAATCTTGAAAGATTATTTTTAAGTCATTTTAACTCAACTACATGGCTCATCAACATGTACTGTGCAAAATACAATACAAAGGGCAGTAACAAACATGGTCTTCATCCTCGACTCTCTCCCTAAACATCTACTCATTCAAGGTTAGTAGAAGCCACACAAAAGATTTAAACAATTTTAATCACAAAGNCTCTTAATTTTATTACTGTAAGATTCTGATATGGCAAATTTCAAATCAGTAACTCTTAAAAGCCAAAGAATCATTCCCAAGAGTAACAAAGTTGAAGTTCTAATGCCTAGGAATCATCAAACACAGGTCACCTGACTGGGAAAAGAAAACCGACGGCATTTTCAANGACAAGCCGGGACTGAAAGTGATTGGTGACANGGAGAACGNAAGTGCTGATGCGCAACTGGAGTGTCTGACGCACAGATAAAACTGTAACGGAAACAGCTAGAGACGAGCTCACGGNACCCNANTAGAGGAGGTCAGTGTGAAGGCACCAGTACTCACCAGTAATGAAACGATCTAACGGCATCACAGGGGCCACATGAGGGGTGGCTTGTGTAACAAGGAGATTTATCAGATCTTGCTTAAAATTTTTCAGGGTAAGCAATGCTCTGGCAACAAGGCCACCCATAGAATGACCAATTATTGCCACACTTGTGGGAGCAAATTCTTGACCCTATTTAAAAAAGAAAGAAAGTGAGACCACCTCAAAAACAAACAAAAACGTTTGTGTCAGCTGCTCTTTGTCTTCCTACTGTGCAAAACGGAGCTGACCCAGAAGGCCTGCGACTGCTATCCTTAGGATGAACTAAACAAAAGGCTGCTGGGGAGTGNAGCCTGGGACCTTATACTCTGGGAAGATTNTTGCCACTCTTTAGATAGTTCACAGTGCCCACAATGCCAACAATATGCTTTCTGTTGAACACCTGCTATCCTCTAGCCTAGAATTCTGGATTATGTTAAGCAGACAGATTCAGAATTAGCTCCCAATAAAAACCTGGGACACTGAGTCTTTAATGAGCACCCTTCAGGCAACATTGCTCACATGACAATTTATTGATAGGAAATGAAGTATGAATGTGTTCCCCGCCCCATGAGAGCTGTTGGATGCTTACACGGCTTTCTTCAGATTTCGTCCTGTGTGCCTTTTCCTCTATGTAATTTGCTTGGTGTCCTTTCACTGTGTAATAGTCGTAAGTATAAGATGAGTCCTATGAATCCCTCTAACAAGTCAGCCAGCCTGGGGATGGACTTGGGGATCCAAGACAGAGCTCATCGTGGTAAGGGCCAACCTCTGCACCCCAACTTCCTGTTCTCTCATCCACAGGTGCTCACTTTCAGTCTTTGCTGGCTGAGCTCCTTCATTTTCCTCACCTGTGCCTCGGTTCTTTGATCCCTCCCTCCCTCTCCTTCCCTCTCTCTCTCTCTCTCTCCCTCTCCTGTCTCTTATACACATCTAGATGTGTATAAGAGACAGCACACACACATACACACACAACCACACACACACACACACACACACACACACACACACACACACACACACACTGATATTGGCCACACTGGTAATCTCATCTACTCCCCTGGCTGTAAATACATCTACTTACAGTTAACCACCAACCAATCTCAACTGGAACTCTTCCCAGAGCCCTAGCCTTGAAATCCTGTTGGGTAATTGCTGTACTGGGACTATCTCATGGATCTCACACTCAATCTGTCTTAAAGTAGACTTTATTACCTCCAAGCCTTTTCTTCCTAGTCCTATCAAAGGTCATTCAATCCCTTCAGTTATCCAAGCATAAAACCTAAAGTCATTCTTAACTCTTCATTTTCCTTCATATTGAACTTCAACCTGCNATCTGCCAGCAAAGCTTGCTGCCTCCGCCTCCAATAATAGAGCTGACCTGTCCATTCCTCAGCACTTCAGCTGCTAACTTAACTGAAAACACTATTAGCTCCTGTCTGAGAGACTGCAATAGGCTCCTACCTAGTCTCCCTGCCTCCTCCTTATGCCCCTCCAGTTTATCTTCTAAAATAACCAGAATGATGCTATTAAAATTTAAATAAGAAGGTGTCACTTCTCTGCCCAATGGTTTTCCATATCACCCTACATAAAAGGGGGTAAAAAATTAAAATTTTCTATATGTCTTTACAATCTACTTGACCCATCCCAGCTGTTTNTTGGGTTTCTGCATTGCTGTATTTACTTAGACTGTCATGATGAATGAGGTTTTCTCTACCCAGAATGTTCTTTCCCATAACTTTATCTTAATCCACTCAATGAGACTCAATTGTCCTTCAGCTCTTACTGTATTTGCTTAAAACAGAAATTTTTGTCATTATCTCATCTTAAAAATATTTATTAGTTGTGTTATAAGTTTAATGTGTTCATTAGAAAAATCCANAACAAAAACAGAAAAAATAATAAACTGCCTACCATATAACATTAAAGTGTATTTACTGTGGTTGACATTTATTTATCTTATCTGATAAATAATCTTATTAGTTATTACCTGTACCTAAAGAGGATCATTTTCTCTCTCATAACACTCATGATTCCTCAGGATAAGAAAGCTANTTTCTAGCATTGGTGGCTCACGCCTTTAATCTCAGCACTTGGGAGGCAGAGGCAGGAGGATCTCTGTGAGTTCCAAGCCAGCCTGGTCTACAAAAGTGAGTTCTGGGACAGTCAGGACTCTTACACAGAGAAATTCCATCTTGAAAAAAAAAAGTAAATTTCTATTCCTCCTACACTGAGTTTATTATGGTCCTTTGTCTATACATTAAACAGGTGCTAGCGTGGTCAAATGGCTTCCTACAGCTGCAAAGACGATCCTATGATAAATTAAACNGACATATATATTTAGATATTAAACTAGTTGAGTATTCTTGCAATAAATTACATTTGGTCATTGATATTACACTTTTCATATATTGCTGAATTTGGTAGCCTGGATTTTGGTTGAAAATTATATATTTATGATTATAAGGAATATCTCTAGTTTCTTTTCAATGATTGCTGTGTTCTCTAAAATGGAAATATATGTCCCTTCTTTTTTTTAAGTCCTTGTCTAGTTTATTGTCAGAGCTATGCTGTACTAAAAACTGAGCTTGTTTCCTCCTCTATTCTTCTGAAAGCTGTTTTTGTTGTTCTAAGATCAGTAATTGTTATTTCTTAAATAAGGACTAGAATTTATTGAAAGTCATTTAGCCCGTGGTTTTTCAATTACAAACTCAAAAAAAAAAATCTGACAGATACAGGACTATCCAGATTTTCTGTTTCTTCTTATGTCAGTTTTATAATTTATGTTTCAAGGAATTTATGTTTCAGTTATTAAATTTACAGGTGTGAAAGTGTGCATAATATCCCTTCATCATCCTCTTCACATGTGTGGGCTCTGTAGAAAAACACCATCATTAGTTCCTGATATTGTTACTTCGTTTTCTCATTTTTCAAATCAGTCTAGCCATAATTTACCAAGTTGTTGATCTTTTTGAACAATCAACCATTGGCAGAAGTTAGTTTTTCTGTTGTTTTATATTTCTTTAATTTCTACTTTCACTGTGATTCCTTATTCTACATGCTTTGTTAACTTTCTTTTCTCTCCAGCTTATAAAGGCTGGAGGCTTAAGTCACTGACTTGAAATCTTACTCTTTTCTAATATAAGCATTCAAAAACAGTATTTCTTTCAACCATTACCTAATCTTACAAACTCTTTTTTATTATTTAACAATTTTGTGCATGCATAAAATATTATAAATTCTAATGCGTGTTTTCATTTAAATTCAGCTCAAAGTATCTTCAAATTTCATTTTTTTTAAACTTTGGGTAATCTAGAAGTAATATAAGATTTTTTAAATTTTTTTTTACTTTTAATTTAACTTTGCTAGTTTCAGAAAATACACTGCATGGTTTTANTACTTTGAAGATTATTAATATCTGCAACCCAGCATATGGTCTAGCATAGAACACAACTTAGTAAACAGTTATTGTGCACTGGAAGAGAATGTTTCTATAGTTGTTGAGTACAGTATTCTTTTATTACTAATAAACATTATATAACAAAAGCTGGTGAATAGTGCTCAAATCCATAGTTTTACTGACTTCTTTAACAATAATTGGGAGGATAGTACTGAAATCACTAGCATTAATTGTGCTAGTAATGTTAATTTCTTCTCTTGGTTCTACTAGATTTTGCTTTGTGAACTTGGAAGAATTAGATGCATACAAATGATTGTTTCATTTTCTTGATGAATTGACCCTTTTAGCATTGTGAAATGTCTTTCTTTTAGGGGCTGAGGATGAAACTCAGTCTTTAAAACGTCTACCTTCATCCCTGATGAAATGCCTTTCCCTAAAATCTATTGAAAAGATAGCAATTTCGTCATTCTAGTTTTTTATTTGTTTGGCACGTGTGCACATGTGAGTATAAGGGACAACATGCACAGAGGGGCCGCTTCTGTCCTTCAAATACGTGGGCTCCAGGGACTGAAAGGAGGTCGTCACACTGGGCAGCAGGTGCCTTTACCCACTGGTCATCTCACTGGCCCTCCACCTTATCTTCTGAGACAGGATCTCTCAATGAACCAGGAAATTGCAAATTCAACTTAGATCTTTAAACTAGCATTGAATTTAACATACCACATATTTTTTTAAAAAAAAGTACTGCCACCTTTTTTGTATTTTCAACTTCAATATAAACAAACATATTATTTAAAATTAAATTTGTCCCTTAAAAAAAAGACGCTGCTGATAGATTACACTACTGACTTGCACATTTATCTCCTACCTTGTAGAGTTTGAGAATTGTTTTAATGCATTCATGGACAAACTTGGTCTGCTTCTGAAGACTCCCACCATACAACGCCACCAGTTCTTCATTGAAGTTCACACTGAAGAAGTCAAAGTGGTACTTGAAGTCAATGTCTTCCGCTTTCCTAAGTGCAATAGACCCAATAGAACGGACTGCAGAGGAAAAAAGAGGAAAGAGCTCGCTGTGCAAAACATCACAGAATTTCATCCAACTTTATTTCAAAGTTGCTTTGCTTTGCTTTGTTTTGTTTTTTCGAGACTGGGTTTCTCTGTGTAGCCCTGGCTGTCCTGGAACTGGCCTTGAACTCACAGAGATCCAATCTCTACCTCCCGAGTGCTGGGATCAAAGGCATGTGTCACCAACACCAGGCTGTTTAGAAGCGTTTAATAAATAACCCTATCATGAATATAAACAACGTAGTTCAGTGTGGTGCACATTCACAGCATCAGTTTAGAAGTTAAGTTGGTCAAGTGTTTGCATTTCAAATACGAAGACCCTGATCTCAGGTCCCAGTATCCATGTGGAAGCCAGTCACATAGTGGCACACACTCCCAAGCACTGGAGAGACAGAGGCAGAAGGACCCTTGAAGCTTGCTGGCCAAATGTCTAGTAAATCTGGGAGCTATAGGTTCAGTGAGGACAGACAAAAAGGAAGGCAAAGGCAGAGAGCGATAAAAGAACATACCCAATGGTGACCTTCGGTCTCCACCTACACATGTCCATATACACCATCCCTAATCTCTGTCTCTTTCTCTCTGTCTGTCTCTGTCTCTGTCTCTGTCTCTGTCTCTGTCTCTGTCTCTGTCTCTCTCTCTCTCTCTCTCTCTCACACACCCCCAATTACAAGAACAGACTAATCTAGCAGCTATATGCCTTGTTTTCCCTAGGCATGTTTTAAGGTAAATAAACAACAAAAAAAAAGTGAACAGGTCACTCAGTCATTACTTTCGTCCCTCTGTCTGGGAACACTAAGAGCCAGCAGGTGAAGGAGTGAGAAGTAGAAATTTTGTCGCTTTGATTGAGGATTTTAAGTAAGAAGATTCCTGTAAGAAGTGTGTGTTCACCACTCATACATGCTTTTTCTTTCTCTTATGAATGACATCTATCCATGAGTTCATTCTGCCATGCTCTGTCTTCCAAACACATCCCCAGGTAAGGCTCTCAGCATTCCCACCACTGCCTTCCTGATCTAAGCACCATTTCTTGCCTGAGCTCCCCCGCTTCCTATTTTATCTTCCTTCTGCTTGCACTCCTTTCATCTTATTGCCTATTTTATAAATCCTTTAACAGATTTTATTATGAAGTGATTACCTTAAGTGANATAAAACTGTAGCATATGTCTTAGCAAAAAAAGGAAAAACAAAAACTAGTTTGCCATTCCATCTCTGAAATCTAGTATTTTAATCACCTCAAAACCGGAATCCTTTGTCCATGGGTAGTCACCTTTCAATTCCCGACTATTCTTCCTACTCCCTAATAAGCACTGGCTTATTGTCTGTCTCCATGAATTTGCCTACCGTGTATATTTTATTTCATATACACAATATAATCCCATGATGTGATTTTTGTGTGAGTGCCTCTTTCACTCCTTAGGATGTTTTCGAGATCCATCCATGTTGTAGCATCTCCCCACCTCCCCATCAGCAGTGTGTAAGGATTCCAGTTTTTCCACATCATTGCTAGCACTTGCTGCTGTCTGTCCTTTTTATTACAGCTATCCTAGCATCATTGGCAGGAACAGCATCTCATGTTGATTTGCCTTTCTCTGACGACCAATGATGTTCAGCATCACCTCTGCTTCCAGTCTTGCCCTGTGATAACGTATTCTCTTCAAAGCAGAGCCATAGTGGTCCTTTTCAAAAATGTAATTCATATTTATTGGATTTGCTAAAATTTTAATTCCACAATTTCAATGTTGTCAAAGAGGTAGTACAAAGAGAAGTATGATATGCTAATTATAACAATACAAATCAGTGTAATAAGTAAAGATAAGAGGATATGTACAAGCTTTGATGGGAAATCAACACTCCTGGGACACATCTACAAGTACAGGAACTTGTGTGCTCTAAGATGTGTGTAGAAGGATACTAATTGTTTGTAACCGCCAATAAAGGTAAACATTCAATTTACCTTTTATATAAAATTTATACAAATAACCTTTTATAAAAAGTATACAAAGGAACAATATAGTGTTATATAAGTGGACAGTTTACAGTTCATACAGTAACTTAGGAGACTTTTAGAGAGAAAACCGNGTGGAAAAAATCAGGCACAAAAGAAAAAATACTGGATAATTATACATTATAAAGTTAAAAACGCCCATAAATCAATAGAGTATACTAGGGATCCACACTTAGGTATTAAAGACTATAAAGGAAGTTTATGAAAATTACTACCTTCGAGTTAGAATTGTAGAAATATGTGTAAGGGGAGAAAGCTTTAGTCAGGAAGGGACATGTAGGGTTTCTAGGATGCTAGCAATTTTCTGCTTCTTCAATGAAGTTTTAGTTCTCTATAAGTTCACTCTATAATAACTGTAAATGTATGTGTGCATCATTTCAAACACGATAGTTAACAAAAAATCGGATTATATAATTTCTTTTTTTTGGTTTTTCGAGACAGGGTTTCTCTGTGTAGCTTTGGTGCCTTTCCTGGAACTCACTCGGTAGCCCAGGCTGGCCTCGAACTCACAGAGATCCGCCTGCCTCTGCCTCCCGAGTGCTGGGATTAAAGGCGTGCACCACCACCGCCCGGTGGATTATATAATTTCTTACCCAAAGCATCCATGTTTCACATCCCTCTCAAATAAATATTGAGCCTTTCCCAGATCGTATGCATAGGTCACAGCTACCTTCCCATTCTCACTTCATTTTTCTCTAGCCAGAGTGATCCTCAGAGCACCGAACATATTCTTGCATCAGGAACTTCCCCAGACAATAATGTTCAAGCTCTCCTCNGATACCATCTCCTCACCATGGCCTTTCCTGGCCACCTCATCTAAACAGGTCTTTTTCCTACTACTTACCATCTGCCTCCTTCAGTGGTTTATGTATTTACTTCTTGTAGCTTTTAATATTACTGAAACATCCACTGATGGCTGTCTTCCCAATAAGAATATGTGCTTGATGAGTGACAGACTTGCTTGTCTTGTTCTACTCTGGATCATTAATACCTAGAGTACTCCCTGGCTCGTGACAAATACTCCACAAGTGTTTTTTTGTAGATGAAAATAAACCACGTAAGTAATTACCAAACATGTTGAAACAATTGTGGGTTCATTGTTTGACAATTCCTGGGATGTTTACAAGAACCAAAGTAGATGTTGTTTGTAAACAAAACTACTTACAGATTGGGGTGCCTGGCTGTTGTGCCAGAAACTCCTGACACGCTCCAAGCCAACGCTGAATTTGGAACCTGAACATATCACTTCTGTTTTCCCCACTTCTGTAACCCCTCTATACTACTACACGTTTCCACACAAGGAAGGAGACTGATCTCTCACTCAGCATAATGTAAGATACTTGTATCTCCCTATTGAGTGCTTCAGATCCTATTTTCTGTAACTTCATTTCCAACATAATCCTTTCTTCTGCTGTTCCCCAACACCTGTATAATCTATTCACCCTACCTATGCCATCTGACTCTTCTCATTCTTTGCACAGTGCTCTTCAACTCTTCTTTCCCGTGTACTCTTGATGTGTGCTTTCTCTCGAANGAAGTGGCATACCATGGCTCTCCCAGGTCTGACACAGTACTTAGCAGGGTAAACTTTTTATTAACCCCATTTGATTCATACAGGATGCACATAATCCAAAGTCTGGAACTGAATTTCACAGCTTTAACTTTTTTCTTCTAGTACCTACCTTGCTTGTAACTTCCAGCATTACCCGGAAGGAAGAGAACAGGAATTCCTGTCAAAGGGAGAATTTTGTGTTCTTTGGCGTACGACCCTTCTCCATAAAGATACAGCTCATAGGCTGGATAGCGTTTTGTCAATTTCTTTGGAAGTTCTATTTTCTACAGAAAGTAAAAAATACATAAATTCATTTTAATCAGTTGTTAATGCAACTCAAATTCAATGTAAAGGTAAGTTAAAGAACTTTGAGATGGTGCAATATAAAAATATTAACAATGATATAAACCACTCTTGATGCACAAAACAAGTTCTACTTATCATTTTTCAAACGGAATTATTCTTAAATTGTGTGGATCTTGAATGGAGTAACCTTCATAAAAGCATAAAACACATGGAGTCAAAATTCTAACAAATGTCAATTGGTCAAAATAATGCCTGACAATAGCTATATGTCACCGGTATACGTCAGAAAATTTCATGTAAATATAATTGGAAATGCATTTAATTTAGAATCAGTTATCAATTATACTTTAAAATGATGATAAAAACTTTCCATGATCAAATCAATTCTTTTTGCCATTTTAAACTATTTTCGAAAGTAGGTCCCCTAAGTACTAAGTACTCTAGTACTCTAGCTGTTGTGTGTGCACACTCATTCATGTTCATTCATGTGTGTGTGTATGACATGCATGTGCACATGTNTTCACATGTGTGCACAGCATATGCAGATGCATGTGTATGTGGATTGGAAGCCAGAGGTCAACACTGGGTATCTTCCTCAACTATTCTCCACCTTGTTCATTTTGAGACAAGATCTCTTCCTGAACCTGGAGATCACAGGTTCAGCTAGATTGCCTGGCCTACTCTGCCTCTCCAGCGCTGTGATTACAAGCACAGACTACCATGCCCAGCTATGTACCTGTGCGCTGGGGATNGACTCCAGCCTGCCTGATAGCANGGCAAGCCCTTCTTCTACTAAGCCACTTTCACAGCCCCAGTAACTCTGATTGGCAATGAAACTTTCTGACCTCTCAGTGTTTTAACTATGATGGTATAACAAAATAATCTGAGCCTTACAACAAAGTCTTGATCAAGATATGCACATTCTTCTTACCATAAACACTCCATTGAATTAGCATCTGTTTCAAATCATGGACCAGATACATGAATTGTTAGCAAGCCTTGAGCTATTTTGCAAATCCTAATGCTGTATACAGAATTCATTTCAATATAANATAACCAGGTCTTAATGTCCTCCCCAAAGCGTAGGCGTCTATCAAAGATGTAGCAAAGTGTGACCTCTTCTGTTCCCACCACACTATGAGGCAGGTTCTCACTATTGTAGGCTCAGGTGGTTTTGACTACCTACCTTCCCAGCACTGTCTCCTGAGTGTTGAGAATTACAAGAGTACATCACCATACCTGGTGTTTCCTTTCTTTCTCTTTTCAATAATAGAAATTGTTAAAAACAAACCATTATACTGAATCATAGATTTAAACAGATATCAAAACATCAATAATCTAGCAATGGTAAACACACATATATATATATATATATACTTGATGAAAAAAATTACCATATGAATTTCAAAAACTGTAAATGTTGTTAATACTGCTGAAAAATTTTTAAAAGAATTCTAATCATTTGTTGATTCCAGAATATTCCCTTGAGTATATTGCCATAATCTGGACCAACTACACCACAGAGGCATGTACAGGGCTACTATGTTACTACTACTACTACTTATTTAACAAACTAGCATTTTCCTTTCTTCTCCAATACACCAAATACAGAAATACCAATGCTACCATGTGCTTTAGAAGCACTTTGGTACTTCAAGTCAAATTAGTTCCAATAATGATTATGCAGAGTGCAAGCAAAAATGAAATGATGCAATATTTTTATTTATTGGAATACAAATCAAGCAAAACGAAAATATAACAATAAAAAAATAATTCCTTAACTGCTCCCAAATAAGAACACAATTTGATGCAATGGTACATGCATAATAGATCATTACTTTTTAGATTAGTAGACAAAGTTTGAGCTAAGTTGAATATTAATTCAGAAAACAAGAAACTATCAAATACATCTAAAAANAAATAATTCTCTGAAGACAGAAGACAAAACAACATATTTGGTATATTTCATAACATACTATTTATGTTATGTATGTATGTCCATAACAAAATTATGGACAATTTTGTTATAAAATATTAATAGCATGAAAGAAATTAACAGTATATACATATTTTAAAAACATACAGGTGGGGGAAGGGTAGGGGAGATGGGGAGTCGATAGTGAGGAGGGAAAAGAAANAAAAACATGAATGGTGAGAATTCNGGCAAATGGCAAAACTCCATCTTCAGGCAGAGNACAAGTTATAGTGAGCGTCAGGAAGACAAAGGAAAGACAACTAAAGAGACTTAAGATGTGTGAACACACAGAAGGGGTGCTAGGAGAAAAAGGAAGCATAAAGATGCACAGCTAAATGGCTCCGATATAAAATATTTTGGATAATTTAAAATAAGCAGACTCTCACACACAACAGACCTTTCATGAAGATCAGTGACCTTTACATTAAATATTGCCTTCATGATGCTGACCCTGCTNTCTGTATTGTCTTGACTGCACCTCAATACAGGCTGTTCATTACCAACCTACACCCCTTCCAAAAGCAAGCATTCTAACAACCCCTCAACTGCTAAAGAACGCCGAGTTAAGAAAGCAAAGGTCTTATTTTATAGTATATATATACATATATATATACATATACATCTTTCACTTGTAAATGAAAACTATAAAAGTTTGATAACCATGATTTAACCAAAAAGAAAAAAAATCAAAATAAATGCAGACATTTTAAAGTTCTTACTAGCAGCTCTCAACCCTTGACTGGGGCTACTCCGAGAGTTCTAGGGACTCCTGCTTGAGGAAAACAGGGGAGAAAACACTTACACATAATATATATAACCTGTCAGACAGGCCTTTCTTCTTGTCCTGATCTCTCTGCTACAATCCGGTCCATGNTGCTACCAAAATGTCTTGATAAAACACATACCTCATGTGTTTCCATATTGTACACATGAATAATAAAGACTTTAGAAAGGGGAGCTTTTAAAATTTGATCCCAACATCTACCTCATTCTTATAACTTACACATGACATGTTTTAAAATTTAATATATTTAATTATATTTTTATAAATTATATAATTTAATGTATTTAATTATATATTTAATATATTTAAATTTTTTCAACTTCCAAAGGATAGGCATTGAATGCCTCTTACCCATGATCCTTCACTACCCAGTTCCCCCATCCCAGATGACAACAAATGTTAGTCAACTCATGTGTGCTGTCAAATATTTTNGATATATACAGGCAAGTATGTTTATAGANTATGTTCTCCTCTTTATATCAATAGTAATATACTATAAATGCTGATCAGATAATATGTCCCGATGGCCTTCCTCCCTTCCTATATATGCTAACCAAATGACCTGTATGTCCAAATTCACACCCTGCCCTCAGTTCATTTAGTTTTTAGCTTTTATGTTTTGCTTGCATGGTGCCATGGAGCCAGAAGAGGGTGTCTGAATCCCCTGGAACTGGAGATAAGTATGGTTGTCAGTCACCATGTGGGNGCTGGGAACTAAACCTGGGCCCTCCGCAAGAACAAGCACTCTCGACCACTGAGCCATCTCTTCCGCCCCTCAATCCACATCTTTTCAAAATCCTTGAAAACCCAGTACAAACATGTCTATTCTCTCTTCTCTGAAGAGCCTTGTACAAGTCTCTTGCTACATTATATTATAAGTGATTTTTATATTCTTGTCTCTCTTCTTGTTAAAATATAGACATTAAAGGCATAGGGGCTTTTATCACTAATTCCCTTATGCCAAATACACCTAGTCATTCAATAGATGACTGTCTAAATAAACACCAACATGCTTTATTTTAAAATACGATTTATGTTTCCAACATCAACATTTCCTTTCAGAGAGCAGTCATTAGGTCACATACATGAACAGAGTCCAATAGGCAGGTAAGAGGAAACAACTCAGGGATTTCTTCTCAGATTCTAAAATTAGCCTAAAACAATGTGCAGACGGACAACAGTTTGGCCCTAACTGGCATAATAGGCAAGAAGCTTTAGATGACGTCGTAGACTCAAGATCTAACTGTGAGACAATCAGTTAACTCCAAATCAGAGCATCCAGGAAATTACAGGCAAAGGATGAGTAGCGATAATAAAAATTTCAAACTCAAAAGTTCATTTTGGCAGACTTCCAAAATCCTCTCTCACTTTAAAAAAAAAGAAGAAGAAGAAATGCCATTTATCATTTTCCGCTGACTAGCTAAGAAAGACACAAAAAGGCCTCAAGAAAGATGAAAACGCAGTGAGTGGGACATGCCACCTCCTGGATACCAACCTGTGAACAATTAGAAAGGTGCAGAAAATGCTACTTTAAAAGGCAACATATAGNCTATCTTTAGAACAGTTTTCCTCAGNCAAAAACCATTTGCCTCTTATCCCAATGAGTTCAATTATCTTAAAATCTCACTATTTATTCAAAAGNTCTAATTTCTATAGGTAGGCTTTAATTCTGTTTGTAAAATAACNCAACTCATTCAAAGTAAAAGGACTAATAATAAAGCCTGCTAAAAATGTGTGCCAAAACCTCTACCACTGTGATTATTACTGTAATCACAAATTAGTAGTGTCAAACTCCAAAAAGGCAACTTGAACCAAAATAACTAAATACCCACTACTCAACAACAACAACAAAAAAAGCCCAATAGCTCTTTTGTGTTAGCGACACTAATTTTCTCTTTCTAGTCAATTTCATGAGGCAGGAGATGCATCTGTGAGGTCCATATGCTTTGTTCCCAACATGAAGGATGGCAATTTCTACTACTGCAAATACTAAAATAGATTCAATAATTATGGGAAATCTAAAAATAAATGGAAACAATTGCTCCAAAATGCTTTATTTTAACCAAAATGTTCATTTAATACACTGCTAAAGTGGCCTATTTCCATCTATTGACAGTTTCCAAATTATTAAATGTTAGGCAATAAAAGGAAATTGCAACGAACTCTATTTCCAGTTTAAGAAAACTAAAGTTCATGTATTTAACTATTAAGATTCTAACGCACATAAACCAACACCACATCAGTTTATTAGCTTAGGAATTAACAGTAACTTGTTAAAATCTCCAGTAGCATCTGAAATCCAACGTTCCCATTCCCTCATCATTACGGATGCAAAAATCAAGGTAAGAACTCTCTTACTAGAAAATCTCCATGGGGAAGGACGCTCTTCAGCAATTTAAANCTCAGCTTCTAAATGTAAGTAAGAGCAGCATCCAGCAGGCCCCCTCTATAAGGACCTGCGCACAGAAGCAATCCTGACCATCATTCCTCATCCTACAGAAAAATCTGCTATGATCTTAAAAGAATACTAAGAACGCACGTTATCAAAACCTATTATGTATATTGTATAGGAGTTATTATAATAGATATTCCAAAATTAAGAGATTCATTTAGAAATCTTAAGGAAAATCTCGCCAGAGGGAAATTTCTCCGGACAGCTGTGTAATTTGTCATCATCTCTTTCTACAGCTGGTCATGAATGAAATTCTAGATTCTACTACGCAGAACAAATGAAGCAATTAATTGAAAGCGTTCAAACTGAAACGGAGGAGGTGGGGGCGGTGAGAGGGGAGGCAGATCCTGTGAAACCCGGTGAGAAAACAAAATACCACCAAATAGATTGCGCACGCAACTGATTATAATAGATATCTTAATANACTGTGCAGGTCACTGGCTGTTCAGAGGCATGCGAAAACACAGGTACACACACCCACATTGGTAAACACACCCACGGACTCAGAACCCACAGAACAGGTGGATCCGCAAAAATCTCCACAGGAACTAAATAGTTCTCAGTTTAATTATTCATCAGGTCAGCCTTTCACTTCACCCAGAGGTAAAACCCTAGAGCCTCTATTTAAATCAGCCTTGGCAACTCTGCAGACGCTGGGTTTCTTTCCAGAAAAGCGAAATCTGACATGTCCATCACTGGGCGCGAAGAGAATTCATCTCCTTGCAAGCAAAGGAGGGTCGGAGGAGAACTGGGTTTGGGGACAGGGACCCGGGCTGGCTCTCTGGGGATGGGGACAGGCAGTGTCCAGCGGGTCAGAAGTCGGGGTCTGGGAGCCCAGGAATGGGGGTGGGGGGCGAGGGGCTGCGGAGGCGACGACAGGACGCCCTACCCAGCACGAGGCAGGAGACTGGCTTCAAGTGCCCGGAGGGTTCCGACCAGGGATCGTTCGGGCTGAGCCCGAGAGGAGCCCGCGGGGTGCGGGCGCGCAGGTGAGGGAGGGCCGTACCTGGTACTCGGGGTACTCAAACATGTAGCTCATGCTGCACTTGTTCTCCTCGAAGCCGAAGAAGACATCCCACAGCCCCAGGGTTGCCAGAAGCACCATGAAGACATAGAACGCCAGGTTGCAGAGGTTGACGGAGTGGAGAAACATGGTGCAGCTGAGCCTCTCTACGGCTGTAGCAGCCCAGGAGCCCAGCCAGAGCGAGGGAAAGACGCCCGTGCCAAGCCGTGCCCAGCAGAGCAGCGCGCGCCTGCGCGGAGCCCGCCAGCGCTCCCCCTTCCCCGGCGCCCGCCGCTCAGCGCGCCTGCGCGCAGCCGGCCCGCGGCACCGCCCACGGAGAAGGGAGCTGGAGGCGTTCGCAGCGGGAGCGCGAACGTGCGCCTGGGAAGATGGAGTGAGAACGCGGGGTGGGCTGGGGCTGGAGGGCTTAGAGAGAATAGGGAGGGGGCGAGGAAAAGGAAAAGGGGGATGGAGTTGGGGAAAGGAAGGAAGGGGGGTGATGGGAGCTCGGGATCCCAGAGGCAGGAGGGGGAAGGGCCGGGTGGGTACCAAAGGAATTGGCCAGGGGCAAGGATAACGCCCCAGAGTGCAGCGAATGTTTATGATCCAGTGCTGCCTGGCCAAGGGAGGCAGACAGCACATCAAAGGCTTGTCCAGTAGCTGTCACATCGCAGACACCTTTCCCAGCAACAATTTAAAATCCCTTCCTGTTCAATTTCGAACCGCATGGGGCCTCCGCGGTTTCCACTCAAGCCTTCTTGGACCAGTTTAGCTTGATTCCGGAGAAGACAAATGGCTTTCACCCGGCCTCTTAGACCACTGACTTGGGCCTTGTAGNTAATAACACTTGAAAGCTCCGGCTCATTAAAAATAAAATCCACAACAGTCAGAGAGGAAATCCTGTNCTTGGAAGTCTAAACCACACGGGAGGTGGTCTCTAAAAGACACTACGAAAATGCCCACGATGTCCCCACTTGGTATGTGCAGGATCAGGTTGACACTGACATGGTGCTCTCCGGATCCATGTCGCTGGGGATCGGTTCCATATTAACGTTAGAANGCAATTTTGCTAAAGCTTTCACTCTTTCTCTCTCGTGACTTAATTCATTTTGAAGGATTTCAATTTGTCTTTACACAAAGGAGGGGGTTTTAAAAAGCAGGACAAACCCGTTTGTAATACATGTAACAGCTTCAAAACTCTGGAATGTTACGAGGTGCCAGTCCTTAAAGCTGACCAGAGAGCAGACAAGGGGTGTGTGTGTGTGTGTGTGTGTTGCTAACTTCAGATTTTTACTTAGAATGTTTTTTGGCACTGACTCAATTTCATCTTACTTAAACTAATTTTCTAGCATATATTCTGAGAAAATTTGGCTATGATACATGAAATCAAAGAATTTTAAAACTGAAAAGAAGCTTATTGTTTCTCTTAAACAAAACCCTGCTATTCACATTAAGAAGCTATGATCCAAAGGTAAAGTGGTTGGGTAGATATTATTTTACCCTACACAGAAACACTTAGAGGTCCAAGCAAATNCAGCTAGTTACCGAATGTGGAATATTTGTGAAGAGAGAAAGGAATGGGGAAATGGACAGGTAAGCTGTTTTTACATACGGAGGTAGATTTGGAAGGGCCAGAATAACGTGAGGGAACTCTGGGTAATATTGACTAGCAGGGTAATAAACTATTACAAATTTAAAGCATGCCATGTATGTTTCTGATGTTGTGGTGTGCTCTCTTGGTGTATTAGTTANTTNTCCTATNCTGTGACAATATNCTTGCACGAGCAATGTAAGGAAGGGTTCATTTTAGCTCACAGTTTCATAGCCCGTCATGGCTGAGGATTTAAGGCAGCAGAACCTGTGGCAGGCAGACAGATTGCATCTGCAGACAGGAAACAGAGATGAAGGCCAGGGCTTAGCTCCCTTTTTCGTTTTTATCTCATTGGGAAGCTAGTGTGGGTTTTTCCACTTTAGTTAACTTAATCTAGAACATCACTCCCAGACATGTCCAAAGATTTGTCTCCAAGGTGATTCTAAATTCCATCCAGTTGACAAAATTAACCTTCACAACTCCCCCCCTCCCTGTCAACTTGACACCCAAACAGTTTTACTTTAAAATAATTACCTTCCACCTTGGGCTTCCATAGGATCATGGCCATCTCATAATGTAGATGCATTTAAGTTCAACTTCAAAAGTCCCCATAATCTTTGACAGCCCCAGTACTATTCCAAAGTGTCTTTTCTGAGACTAAGGCCATCTTTTAACTGTGAGNCCCTGTAAAACAGAAACTTCCATCTCATAGGTCCAACATATGATGGCACAGAGTGAACCTTCTCATTCCAAAAGGGAGAAATAAGGAAAGAGCAGACCAAAGCAAAGCAGACCAAATCCCAGCAGAGCAAGCATCATATTTTGTAACTCCACATCAGGCATCTAGAGCTCATGATGAAATCTGAGCTCTAAAAGGCCTAGGTAGTCCTGTCCCTTCTGCTCTGCTGCCTGCAGAACACAAAGAATCTCTTTAAAAGGAAGTTTTATTTCTTAATTTTGTGTATNAATGTTTGGCCTGCATATATGGAAGTGTACCACATATATGCATGTAGTGCCCACAAAGACCAGAAGACATTGGATCCTCTGGAAGTGGAGTTCCATTGGAGTTACAGNCAGCTGTGAATTGTCACAGAGGTGCTGGGAACTGATCCCAGGTCCTCTGCAAGAGAAGCAAGTGCTGTTAACCACTGAGCCACCTCTCCAGCCTCACAGCCTCTCTCTTGAGTCAGCTCTACTCCATGCATGCATCTTGGGCAGATATCCCATGATTCTGGCATCTCCAGCATCCTGGGGTCTCTGCTGCAAACTTGGACTTCACTTTCATAGCTTCATACAACAGCATCTCAGGGACTCCAACCCTGCAGTATTGCCTAGGCTCAGTTGCTCTCCAAAACTACAGTATAAGATTCCATGATCTCCTCAGTCTTGCATCTTACANGCCTATCCAACTAGTGCCAAATAGATGGCACTTCATAGTTCTACTGTCAGCTCAGGATGGAGACTTACCTTCTTGGACCACAGCTAGAGCAGCTTATGCTTGCTAACCATGGGGCTTCCTTAGGCAGTTGCTTTCCAAAAGCAAGGATCTTCTCCAGTGGCATTCTCAGCTCAGGCTCTCTATTTTCAAATGAATTTTTGCTCTCTATCAAAGGCTGGTGCCTTTGGTGGGTGGAGTTTTGCCCTTGTGGCATTATTCTGTCGTCCCAGTGAAGAGCAGATGATTTCTCTAGAACAACTAAGCCTTGTGTTTAGTGTGTGCCTTGACTGCAACTCAAACTTGCCCGATCTCTTTTTTTTACAACCTATACATTAAAAATAAATTCTGCCCACCTGTTGCTCTTTGTCACTGTAGACCAGGATAAGTGTGATGAACAAAACCCATGCCACCGGCTCATGCTAGCCTACCTTGAAATTTCCTCTGCCAAACACATTGGTCAATTATTTTTTGTTTGTTTGCTTTGCCTTGCTTTGTTGNTGGTGCTGGTGGTTTTAGAGTTGTTGTTGTTNTTGTGTTGAAACAGAGTCTCACTCTGCAGCCCTGACTGGACTGGAACTCTCTGTGCAGACCAGGCTGGCCCTGAACTCCTAGAGATCCACCTGCCTTTGCTTTCTGAGTGCTAAGATTAAAGGTGTATTCCACCATGCCTGACTAATCAATTATTTTTATATTCCACTTCGCTTAANTTCCTTGGGACATGTGCAGAATGCACCTAAATTCTTTGCCTGAATATAACATGAACTTCTTCTACCCTGTTTCCCACAGAGTTCCCATCCCCTTCTGATGCCTCAGAAGTCAAACTTCCACTATCCACATCTTTCTTAACTCCCACCAGAACAGCCCATTAAGCTCTTTGCACCTCNTCAAAGAGTTCTTCTAACCCAAAGTCCCAAACTCTTACACATTTCTCCCACAAATCCATTCCAAAGGCCTAAGAACCATATGCTCAGGTTATGACAGCCACAACCCCACTCCTGGTCCCAATTTTCTGTATTAGTTGTCTTGTCATTATGACAGAAATACCCTAACAAAGGCCTCTTTTTAAAGGGAGGAGTTTATTTTGCCTCACAGTTCCNGGGCACAGTCTNTCANGGCTTGAAGCAGCTAGTCTTGTTGCAACCACAGTCAAGAAGCAACAAGAGACAAAAGCCAGTGATCAGCTCCCCTTCTCCTTTTTATTTGAGCTGGATGTTATGAGTCTAGAAAATCCTTCACAGAAATGTCCAGAGATTTGACTCCAAGGTAATTCTAAATCTCAACAAGTGAACAAGATTAATCATCAACTTAGGAATTTCTTTTAAATTGTGTTGATAAGAATAGGATGTGCTAAATTTTCAGAATTATACCAACTGGACTAGNTTATGGAAAACAACCTGCTTTATGTAAGTACAATGTTTAGAGCTAAATATGCTAATGAAGATATACTATAGATTTTGGGCCCACAAAATGAGAACACTTGGGGTATAACATGAAATTACCACTTAGTGTAGAGGATTATAAATCATGTGGGAAAGAATTTAAACTCTAGANTAAAANAGGAGAAATGCATTGAGTCTACATGCTTAGGAACATCACAGACTGAACATCTGATTTTTATTTCTCCTAGCCTGTTATAGACAATATTATGATAAATAAACCATGGGTGATCACATACTCCCTTATCAATCTATTAAGTATTTTTTAAGAAACAAAGATTACTTTTATTTTTAGGTTTATGAGTACCTACATGTACATTATATATGTACATACCTTGTACCCATTGAAGCCAGAAGAAGGGGACTGGATCCCCTGGAACTAGAATTTCAGATGGTTATAAGCTGCCATGTTGGTTCTGGGAGCCAAACCTAGGTCCTCTATCAAGTTAAAGTGCTCTTAACTTCTGAACTATCTGCAGTCCACCAGGCAGTGTTTCTTAAATTTAATGGACATGTGAAGCATTTGCAATTTTTGTTTAAAAATTAGTTCTGATCAGTAGTTTGGGGATGGGACCTGAGACTTGGTTGTCTCACAAACACCTATGTGATGTCAACGATGCTGGGCAGTGTTGTTCAGCTTTCTACAGCCCCACATTGGAATGCCAAAATGTTCTTGGTTGTTTTTCCTACTCTTTTGGGGGGCCTGCCACCCAGCTCCCACATAAATACAAAGAGGCTTTTTCTTAATTATAAATGTATGGCCTTAGCTTGGCTTGTTTCTAGCCAGCTTTTCTTAACTTTATCCCAGCTACCTTTTGTCTCTGGACTTTTACCTTTCNCTTATTTCTGTATATCTTACNTTCACTCTTACTCTGTGGCTGGGTGGGTGGCTGGCCCCTAGCATCATCCTCTCCTTGTTCTCTTGCTCTGTCTTCTTTTTCCTTTTTTCTCCCAGATTTCTCCTTCTATTTATTCTCTCTGCTTGCTAGCCCTGCCTATCCTTTCTCCTGCTTGCATACTTCTACCCTTCTGTAAGACATATTTATATTAAATGGCCTTCTCAACATTGATGATTATAAAATCAAAATGTCTATCAACTCTGAAAAACATTGAAGATTCCCTGTTCTGCTGTTTAAAATATCCAAGATTTAATTTTTATGTAAAAATAAGCAAGCATATCTATCTCATGTATGCAAATTCATTTTGTCATTATAAATACTAAAATTATATGTATACAAAAGAATTTTTAAGATAAATGTATGGTTTACTATCAATAAACATTTGATTTGCATACCTATTATATTTGCCTATACATACATACTGGGATGGTGTGAAATTTTCTTGGGCTTAAAGAGGTTTGGAATGAAAAAAAA
>LZPO01087462.1:12763-26517 GCA_001675575.1 Neotoma lepida | reverse complement strand
GCAGCTTCTTACTTAATGGGAAAACATTACTGACAGTAAGGAAACAAAGATGACCACATGTCAATCACTATGTAACATTGGAAGCCAGAGTAGGTGCTAATACACCTGTATCTAAAAAACATTTAACTTTACAAGAGCTAGAAGAAGGAAAAACATCTATGTCTTCAGATAACATGATTATATACTTGGAAAACAAAAACTGGACACATTAATAAAAAAAAGAGAATTTAGTAATAAAATAGGATATGAAATTAACATAAAAAGTCAATAGCTCCATATGAACAAAAATCAGATAGAAGAAACAATGGTAGAAATCTGTATTTCTAAGGTAGTGTTGTAAATGTTCTATCAATGGAACATAAATTCCACAGCCAAATGGGACCATTTAGAGATGAAGATGTCCAACTAGTTGATCATGAGTCTAATTCAATGGAATTTAATTTTATCTTGTCCTTATCAGATGTTAAAATAATTATAAAGAAGCCATTTTAAAAACATTTATCTGAAAACAGATGTTAATGAACTATCCTATGCTGAATTATCTTGCCAACTTATCAGAATTTAGAGATAACCAGGAAATTTGTAAAGCATACCTCCAGTGTTCGCGAGAGGACTCTGACAGGAACATTGTTTTAAGCCACTGATGGATTTAAAGTTCGAATAGACTATTGGGAGGCCTATAGGTAGGACCTGAATGGAGGAAGTGGGCCTTGGAGCTGCTGCTGAAGAATGTGTCTTAGCTCTGGCTCCTTTTCCTGACTGCCATGAGTTGAACAACTTTCCTTGGCCATGTTCTTTTGTCAGGACATTTTTGCTCTGTCACAAACATAAGGGCAACAGAACTCATGGGCTGGAAACCTCCAAAACCAGGAGCCAAAATACATCTTTCCTATTTAAATTGTTCATGGCAGGCAATTTCCACAGCAATGAAAAGGCAGCACATCCATCAGTTGATACCAGTGAAAGCAAAACCACCATCTCCTCTATGACTACCTTCTGACCTGGGGTTGACGAGGGTTGGACTTATTTGAAAGAGAATGNGGGAAACTGTATAAGGTGTATATTAATCAAGATACATGAGTTTGGATTTAAGTCGGGCTAGGACATTAACCTCAAAATGGGTCAACAATGGAGACTAGCCTGCTTCAGAAATGGAAGCTTTTGTTATTTTTGTTGACTGAGCCTTCAAATTGACTTCTCACATGGAAGCCNAAAGCAGATTTCTCCAACAAATTGGCATCCTAGGGAGAGGCAGGTACTTTGAAATTTTCTAATTAGAAGTTAAAGGTTATATAAGCCCAGCTGCCAAATTGACTGCCTGACCTTAAAAGCCAAACAGAATTGCCCCCTCTTGTCTACCATCTCACCCTTAGTCAAGGTCTCATCTAGAAATAAAAATTTAAATGCTAACACCAAGCTGTGTGATAAATGGGGTCTGAAAACTGTATGGAAGCTGCTACAGTTGATGACTTTGGTAACTACACAAATTCTGTCTGTGTAAGCAACGTAGTCATTAACAGCCCCAGTTTGGCCTCTGTTTCAACTCATTCAGGAAGAGAGAGTGTGTCCAGTGCTCTATTCTGTGTCCACCGAACACTTGTCCCTGAAGTATATTCACTACATTAAATCATGATCATTTCAGTTTGAGTTATAGACCCTAGTGCAGTGCTGTAGAGAAATCTAACGAAGAGCACACAGATGCAGTGCCATTCATACGAAATAAATAGCAAATAAACAGGCTTAGGACCACCTCGTCAATAAATTATTTTACCAACTGTGGATTACAAAGCCTTCTAGCCCAACTGTCTTACTTGCCAAAACAAATGTAATCATATATTATATCCATACATAAGTTATAATAGACCCAAATTTAATGGTGTCAAATAGGAGTACTCTTTTTGCTCTAAAATGATCCTAGTTGTTTATGGAAATTCCTGAATGTGTGTTTTGCCCAGATCAACAATGCTACCCCTCATATTTGTCCTTACATGGAGTCATGCACCCATTCAATTAACATGTACTGAGTACCTGCCACCTGTTTTGTGAAGGAATACAGCAGAGCTCTGCAGAAACCATGGTCTTGCCTTCTTGGGACAGCCATAATATTTTCCTTTGTTTATGCTGTTCTCATGTGTTAATATTCACTGCTAACAAGTAGTGACTGGAAGAAAATTTTACTACGACCTCTGTTGAAGAAATCCACGATGAAACACTTGCTTAAGAATGTGCTAAGACAATTGTTTCCCAGCATTACTACGGACACTGCTGGATTCCACATAGAGGTAAGGAGAATCACACACACATACACACACACACACACACACATGCACACACACACACACACACACACACACACACACACACACTGTGCTACTCTTTGACATCTCTGCCTAAATCAGTGCTTCTTCATAAATATATGAAAATGGTCTGTAATTCTATGGGTTTAAAACCCATCTATCACCCCTTTCTCCTGGTTTACTCTAGCTATTTAAACAAAGCACCCAGTCAATCAAAGCCTTCCTTGGGTGTCAGAGGTCGTGTCTTTATAACCACATATGCCAGGATACCAGCTCTCCAGGAGAAAGGCCTGTGGGATTATGCAGCATATTTCAAAGGCTTAGCCCATAACCTGGCTGAAGAGATGGCTCAACAGTTAAGAGGACTGCTCTTGCAGGGGACCTGTTGGTACTTAGCATGCAAGTCAGGTAGTTCACAACTGCCCCTAACTACAGCTCCANAACTGCACTCACACACACACACACACACACACACACACACACACACACACCAACTCTGTGCTACTCTTTGACATCTCTGCCTAAATCAGTGCTTCTTCATAAATATATGAAAATGGTCTGTAATTCTATGGGTTTAAAACCCATCTATCACCCCTTTCTCCTGGTTTACTCTAGCTATTTAAACAAAGCACCCAGTCAATCAAAGCCTTCCTTGGGTGTCAGAGGTCGTGTCTTTATAACCACATATGCCAGGATACCAGCTCTCCAGGAGAAAGGCCTGTGGGATTATGCAGCATATTTCAAAGGCTTAGCCCATAACCTGGCTGAAGAGATGGCTCAACAGTTAAGAGGACTGCTCTTGCAGGGGACCTGTTGGTACTTAGCATGCAAGTCAGGTAGTTCACAACTGCCCCTAACTACAGCTCCAGGGTGATCCAATGGTGATCTGAACTCTGTAGGCACCTGCACTCACATGCATATACTGCTCATACACACACAAACATACATAATTAAAATAATAAAATGAAGTCTTGAAAAAACAAAAGAAAGCCATTTATGATTCTGTACAGAACTATAGCAACAAAGCACACAGTAATAACCCAGTGAACTTTGCCTCTGTTCAGCAGGCTGATGTGGTCAGATACTGGTATAGGCTGATTTAACTATTTGAAGATAAATACAAATGAGCAAACAATAGAGACCTTGAAGTTGTGTAAAGTGGGGCATGGAGCTGAGTCATATGTGGCAATTAATTCATAGTAATCCTGAAAGAAGTTCCATATGAGTTANCTCCAGAGAATTCTAGGCAAAGCATAAAATGTGGACAGGAAAAGGATTCACCCCTGTGCACAACTTTGCATGACTCAGAGTTTGTGTTGCCAGGGAAAACATGTTGTGGCTTCCAGGAGCAAAAATACAAAATAAAACTAACCAGCTGAAGTAATCGCCAGCCCAAATAAAAACATTTACCAAGGGGTTGCTCGAGGGAAGCTAAGGACAAATTAAAATAAGTCTGACCAACCCTAAGTCTGCTGTGCAGCCTGAGGATCCACGGTGGCCTGCAGACGTTAAGAACAATGACTGTCATTGCACAGTTTCTTCTCCATTGAAAAATAACCCAACACAGGCCTATACGATGTCTGTAATCTACCCTACGGTGCCAGGTATTTATGACTCGAATCGAGAGCAAGTAGTTTAAATTTGGAAACTCCTGGTATTTTGTTCAACTTGCTTCTTACATCATTTGGATTCCTTCAAAGGATGTATTTACACTTAGGATGAGTTTCTAAAATGAAAGAACAGCTAACTCCTCAGCCTATGACTCCACACAGCAGCCACTGACTAATGCTTTTGCTTGGAGATACTTCCATTTTCACTCCAATCCCCAACGATCCAGACACAGCCGCTGTTAAATTTGCAATATATTCTTGTCTCTCCATTCCGCCTATACCTCTTCTTCCCAGAATATAGATTAATAGTGTGTAAACTGTTCGGCAACTTGGCTTTCATCACTAAATAATTTAAATTATATGCCTTTGCATGTCAGTAAACAAAGGATTATATGTTTTTTTTAAAAGTCTCACCTATATCATAATCTCATTACATAGATCTAACATTATTAATCCATCTAAAACCCCACTGATGGACATTTGGGTTATTTCCAAGTTTTGATTATCAGAGGTCATACTGCAATCTATTTACATTCATATCGATGCATTACGTAAGCATTCTAAGAGATAAATCCTTAGAAACTGAATTGCCTTGCCAGGTGCTATATTGATCTGAAAATCACTTCCACAATGTTTGCACCAATGAACAGGAGTTCCGTGCTCCCTACAGGCTTTCCAGACTGGGACTAAGATGCTGGGGAACATGTCTCCTGCTTCAAAGGGACGTGGTGATAATGACTTACCTTTTCTTTCCTTGTATTTTCACTTTACTTTTCATGATTGTCGTTTAATTATAAGGGAGGAAAAAGAATGTTATTCTGATATTCCTAGAAGGTACAGGTTTATGTATTTATGCTACCATAATTAAATGCTTAACGGAAGCTACTTTATTGTTTTAAAAGAGGTTTACTTCAGCTCATAATTTTGGAGATCCAAGGTCACAGAGCTGCATTGGTCATGCCCTTCTTACTGGCAGGTTCCCAAGCTAGTGTTAAGTGTCTTGTGGCAGGAGACAGGGGATGTGTGTGTGTGTCTGCTGGTTTCACTCCTTTTAAAGACTCTGGGGACTGAGCCAGGACTTTGGGCATTCTAGCCAAGTGCTATGCCACCAAGCTGTGTCTCCATTCCTAGGGCTTCATTTTCATATTACTGTGACTAACCACGTGACAGAAATCACACAGGGAGAAAGATTTTATCTCACACTTAGGAGGGATTCTCAGCCCATCATGGAGGGGAGAGGAAGCATTGGTTCTGCTGATGGTGGTGGAAACACGAGGCAGAGCCATTGTTCATACTGTGGCGGGCATAAAGAAGAGCCGAGACATAACCCTTTAAAGGCTGATTGTAATGAGTTAACAGTGGAAGGTATCCTGATGGGTTGGTGCTGAGGGACTCCACAAAGTCACCCATGCAACAGGTCCCACATGAGAGGTTTATTGGGGAGAGGGGTGCAAAGGTGGCCTCTGAGCCAGAACAGAAGGAAAGAGAGCAGGGAGTGAAGGTGCTTGGTTTTTGGGTTTTTTTTCATAAGGGGATATAGTGCATGCGCATAGGGTGAGTGGCAGCAGTAGCCACAGGGTTGCATCTTGGTGGCTGACGATGACATGCCCTGCTGTCGCTCCGTCCCTGAGGGCAGGCCGGTGGAAATGCCTGAATGCTAACACTTATACCTAGTGACCTACTTCTCCTAGCCACGCCCAGGTCCTAAGAGTTATGTAACCTTCCAAATGGTACCACAAGCTCGGACCCAAATGTTCAAAACATGAGCCCGAGGGGAGACATTTTACTTTCAAATCATAAAGCAGGGTCTTACTATGTACTTAAGCTCAGTATGATGGTCTGAATGAGAATGGCCCCATAGGCTCATCTATTTTAATACTTGGTCGCCAGTTGGAGGAACTGTTTGGGAAGGATTAGGAGGTGTGGCTTCGTTGGAGGAGGTGTGTCACTGGGAGTGGGCTTTGAGGTTTTAAAAGCCCATGACATTTCAGTTAGCTCTCTCTGTGTCACAGTTATATCTCAAGATGTGAGCTCTCAGCTACTGCTCCAGTACCATGTCTGCCATCATGATGGTGATAGAATCTAACCCTCTGGAACTATGAGTTTCAAATTCAATGCTCTCTTTTATAAGTTGCCTTGGTCATGGTGTTTTCTCACAGCAATAGAAAANTAATCCAGACATTGGCCTTGAACTCACTATGTACCTTGGCTGGTTTTAAACTGGTTCTCCCCCTCCCCTTCATTTTTAAGACCACCAATATTCAATGAGGAAGCTTTCACCTTGATAGCATTATCTAATTTTATCACNTGCAAAAGCCCTTTCTCTAAAATCCACATCGAATTACATGCCCACCCTCTTAACACCTCAGGATGGAAATTACCTTTCAGCAGAGAATCCCTTACAGAACAGACTATTCCTAAACCACAGCTGCTTACTCCAAGTTATCAATACCTATCGTATAAGTACCCGTACTTTGCAGATAAACTGCTTATTTAGATGTGAAGTTTAACTACCCGGAGGCAGGAAGGTATTCCCTTTCAGATCTCAGAGATGGGAAATACAAAACATTCTCATGTCTCCTTGCTATTATTTGTTGACTCATTCATTAACATATGTATGAATCCCCATTCATGTTTGCATTCATGAAGTCATGCAATATTCAAGCCAATGAGGTCCTGGGGTGTTAATCATTCTGTCTGTGGAGATGGCAAGCAGCTCTGCCCTCATGATCACAGTCAGTGTGGCCCAGCGTGTGTAGGGGCCAGGCGGAGGGGAGGGGGCCATCAGTATCTACAATAGTGTGCAGAAGTGGGAGTTATGGAGGACACACCTGAGGGGAGCCCTGCAGAGAAGGCCAGGAATGGGACCCTGACAAAAACCACATCTAATCAAGCAGGAAGGAAGTGACCAAAGAACTCAGGATTGGGTAGCCTAAAGCAGCATCTTTGAGTAGGAGCAGAAAGTTGCATTTTGTCAATATTGTTCTGTGTTATTCTTGGGTTTTAATGAAAATTCCTAAGTATTAGAAAAACAAGTCTCAAACCTGTATTTGCCGAAGCAAAGGGAAATGGAAGAAATGAGATTGTCATCGCATCTACTGAACCTGGCAGGAAGTTTAATGCCTCTGTGCCTGTGGGTTGTCAGCTTAACTGTTCTAACTTGTTGATTCTAGTGAACACGGAAATGCAGCAACCATAGCAATTTAGCCATCCCCTGTCTTGGTATTTATCCTAAAGATGAAATTTATCCTAGGGTAGAGAGAGATGGATGAATATTTTACTGATAATTTATAAGTCAAATGTGGAAACAACAAAAATGTCTGCCCATAGCAGATAAATATATTATGGTAAGACTATGAAATAGAATGACACAAAGTCATGAAAATATTAATTTCAAAAAAAATGCATGGTAGATAATCTAATTAGCACATGACTGTATTCCAAGCCCTTGTAAGATTGATCAGGGCATCATGAGTTCAGTAGAAAGACCCTGTCTCAAAAAACAAATAGGGAGTAAAAAACAAATCAAAATTTGTACATGTGTGTACATGTGGATACACAAAGTGTATGCAGGTGCATGTGTGTACATATGTATGTATGGAGGCCAGAGGTTAACCTTAGATGTTATTCCTCAGGAGCCACCTACCTTGTCTTCAAGTGTGTGTGTGTGTGTGTGTGTGTGTGTGTGTTTGTGTGTGTGCGTGCATGCATGATGAGTAAATGTGTTCTCTCTCTCCACCTTTATGTAGGACCAGGGATTGAACTCATACCATCAGGCTTGTGTAGTGAGCACCTTTACCTGCTGAGCCATTTCACCACCTTATTTTTGGGGACAGGTTCTCTCATTGGCTTGGAGCTTTCCAAGTAAGAAAGGCTGGCTGGCCACTGAGTACAGGACCTGCCTGTCTCTCTCTCCTCGGCACTGAGACTACAAGCACATGCCACCATGCCCAACTTGTTTACATCAAACTCAGTTCTTCATGCTTGAATGGCAAGAATTTACTGGCTAAGATATGTCCCCACCTCAAGACAGGATTTTTTTTTTTTTTTAAACCAGGCTAGCCTCAAACTCACAGAGAACCATCTGCTTCTGCTTCCCAAGTGCTGGGATTAAAGGTGTGCACCACTCTGCCTTGCAAGATAGGAAACTTAAAATTAAAATAGTAAGCCTCAAAATGATGATACCAAATGAACTCACATACATAGTAATGTGAATTTTATGTATGTGTATATATTTCTCTGCCCACGTACATGTACATACACATATAATTACATTTACATACACATGCTCACAAATATCTATTTATCTGTTCTGTCAGTCAAGACACTGAATTATGCTATGCCCTGAAATCATCTGCTGCTTACAACCACAGAGTTTCATTTTCACATTGCCTGTTTATTATCCCTTGCCAGCAAGTTACTGCATGTCTCACGGCTAGTCTAGGACCTTCATCTCAAGGCAAGCTTCCACAATTGTAGAAGCAGATAAAAGAACANGAGGACCTCTGAGGTGTCTCTTAACACAGGGTCAGAGGATGTAGGAGGCCAGCAAGTGAACAACATTACTGCCTACCTCAATTACATATCCAAACCTGTTTGTGACAGAGGGAGAGCGCTGGTGAGATGGCTCAGTGGTTAAGAGCAGTGGCTGCTCTTCCAGGGGACCCAGGTTTGATTCCCAGAACCCACATGGCAGCTCACAACTGTCTGTAACTCTAGTCTCAGGGGATCTGACACTCTTTTCTGGCCTATGCAGATGGTGTGCAAACATACATGTAAGCAAAAATCCATACATATAAAAAATAAATAAATCTTTAATGGAAGAGAGGAGTGGGAAAAAATAATTTGTGCCACTCTCCTAGTGGGGTGGTGACAAGATTATAAATACTTTTTATATTTGCTTTTCAGTATTTCTCAATTTTATTTTGCGTATGTCCTTTTTTGTTTTGAAAACAATACTTTACTATAGTGTGTAATGCCTAAAGCTCTGTAGAAACGTAGAGTGAAGGAAACCCCTCCTTCACATCACCTCTTTCTACTCCCAGCCCTGTTCCTACCCCAGAAGTAACCACTGGGTTAAATTTATTGTATTCTTTCAAGATTATTATGTATGCATTCATAAATACAAATATAAATATTCATAAATTTCTCTTATGAGAGAAAAAACAGCATATAAATTAATCAATATANATATGATTTTAGTAAAGTAGTTTCTCATAAAGAATACATAATCCATCCATAAAAGCTCAGTGTCCCTACCCGTGACCTTCTAACTCATCCATGCTGTTCTTTCCTCTTTCAGGTTTTCCAGCCTTCTGCCTGTTTGACCCTCACTCTGACCCTGACTCTGGTAATTTGTTTCTGGATCTAAAACTACCCTGAAATTGAAAATAGCCTTTAAAAGTAATGCTTATTATATCTTACTGTCTTTCCTCACTGACTTTTCACTTTGAAGCTTCACTCCATATTTTTATGACTCTGGGCCCCTGCCTACATTGGTCACTTCTCTCCTCGTTGTGTCCAAATATCTAACAAAAGAAAGCTAAGGAAGGAATGGCTTGCTTTTGGCTCACGGTTTGTGGGTGCACAGTCGTGATGCAGGAGCTTGGATACAGTCATGAAGTGAGAGATGAATGATGGTACTCAGCACTTTCTCCTTTTTATTTCATTCAGAACCCCATGGGATGGTGCCATCAAGATTTAGGGTGGGCCTGCTTACCTCAATTAACTCACAGACATGCCCAGAGGTTTGGCTCCTTGATAATTGTAGATTCTGTTACAATTGCAATAAATATTAATGGTCACAGTGGCCCTGACTGGGAGCAAGGACCACAAAACTCACTTCGTTGAGTAGCTTCAATCAGCGCTGCCTCCTCATGGTCCAGGTGCTTATTGTGCCAGCCCAGCAGCTCACCCTCTGGGAGAGGTGTGTGTAGAAGTGTATTGACTTAAGACTAAGGATGTGAAGCCTTGGCTTATTACTGAGAAAAGCCTGGAATAATGATTCTCCTGGTGGTCTGTAGAAGTATATATGGTCTCACGAAGCATGATCAATATTGTTATCTTAATTGAGAAAGTAATAAAGGAACCTAGTTATTTTATACTAGAAGTCGTAAAAGTGGGGCTTGCAGACTGATCACAGCATTGATTGCTAGCAGGAGAAATGGATGTGGTTTGGAAGGAACTCCCTGTGACTCTGGTAATTTGCTTCTGGATCTAAACCTACCCTGAAATTGAAAATAGCCTTTAAAAGTAACGCTTATTACATCTTACTGTCTGATGAATTTATTCAAAGTCACAGAGTTTCCCCTCAAAGGCAGTCTCTCAAGATGCTATGTAGGAAATTCAAATATCTAACCTTATGGTAAACATATAGACAGAAAAAGCAGAAATAACTAGAAAAGCAATTTGAATTAGAACATAGCAATACAAGGAAATTGCAGCTCCCCTAGCAATAGGAGAGCTCAGATCAAGAAGACAGGCTTCCCTGACTTAATGTTATTTATATCCAGTGACAGCCAAAAGAGATACTGAATGTGACTACAGCACTGACTCACGCTGAATGGTCAAGATAACAATATTGGAAATGGTAGAATGACATTTTTCAAAGTATATTTCATAGAACAAGATTTGGTTTTAAGTGAAAAACAAAGTATTATGTTAAAATAAATCTCTCGAAATGCCTGAACAAAGTAAAACAGTACTTCTTCCTTGAAGACTTTGGAAGAATTTTTGGCTTCTAAAGGAACACGGTGCATGAACAGAATGGGGAGATGTGTGCAGCACCCCCTGACAGTATCAGACTTCCTGTGACAATGAAATTGTTCTATAACCAGATAGGTGCATTGGCTGGTGAGCACTTCATATGTTAGTACATTTCAATAACCACAATTAGATGCTAATATGCTAAATAAATCAACTGATGATTCCACAAAATAAGGCAGAATTAGAGTATCTCATGGGCCAACCACTGAAAGAACACACTATAGGGAACATTTATATAAATCACTCATTCTCAACCTTTTTGGCCTTAGGATTGCTTGACATTTATGTAAAAAAACCATCAAGGAAGAGTATTTGTTCATGGGTTTTACCTGTTGATATTATGTTATTTGGGAGATTTTAAAATAATAATTCTTCATTTAAAAATATTGTCAGGCTGGAGTGACAGTTTAATAGATAAAGCACTTGCCAAGCAAGTATGAGAACAAGACTGCCAAGGCCCAGAACCTGTGTAAAACCCAACTCAGTAGTACACACTTGTGATCTCAGCACACCTACTCATAGTGCACACTTGTAATCTCAGCACACCTACGGTGAGATTGGAAGTAGAGACACGCTTCCCCGGAAGCTTGGGGGCCAACTAGCCTGGTGTTCACAGGCAAGGACTGACACCTGAGATTGTCCTCTGACCTCTGCACACACACTGTGTCATGCACACATGAGCATATACACACATTGCCTTCACTAGGCTTCTATTGCTGTGATACAGACTGACCAAAAGCAGCTTGGGGCGGAAAGGACTTATTTCAATTCACATGTCCCGATCACAGATCAGTATGAAAGTCAGGGCAGGAACTCAAGGCAAAAACTCGGAGGCAGGAACTAAAGCAGAGACCACCAAGGAGAGGGGTGCTGCTTCCTGGCTTTCAACCCATGACTTGCTCACCCTGCTTTCTTATACACCCTAGGGCCACCTGCCCAGGGGTGGCCCCACCCACAACAGACTGGACCCTCCATAGCAATCACTAATTTAAAAAAATGACCCCCAGTGTTGCCTCCAACCAGTCTTCTGGAGGCATTTCCTTAATTGTGGTTCTCTCTTCTCAGATAACTCTAGCTTGTGTCAAGTGGACAAAAAGCTAACAACAAGCAGGACACAGGTAGTTTTAAAAAGATAGAAATAATGTTAGTGTCTTCCATCTAGTGAGANTCTTCANTCCTTTCCAAGAAAATGCCCGGCAGACACCCCTGTCTGCAGNGGTATCGTTCATCTCCTCAGTGATGTTTTCCTGTGAAAATGGNGTTCTGTGAAAACGCAGCTAATCAGTTAGCAGCTCCAAGAATCAAGCCCAAGCACACTGTACCCTGGTTGTAGCCTAAGAGCTCTCTGTGCATTTTTATTTCTTCAAGGACTGATGCTTCATAAAATCGGTGATTTTCACTACATTTTTTAGATGCAAGTTTAACAGTGTAGATTATGGTGGCAGCCAGTACAGTTCCAGTAGATACCCTGACCTTGTGTTAAAGCACTAGCCGTTTATGTGCTATAAAACCGGCCTTGGCACCTTCCGTGAGAGAGGTACCAGCCTTAGAATTATTGTGAAAGTACTTTCCNGCTTTGTGAGCTCATATTAAGGATCTCTGGGATATCGGAGGTCTGTGGGTGAACACCATGGGAAGCTTTCATACATAAAGTGTGGAGGTTGGCAGGGACACACCGAGAGGAGGAAAAAGCATATTTTGAATTTGATTTCCTCATATTTTGAAGCAGACTCTGGACTATACNAAAGCAAAGCACCACACTTTGCAAACAACTCCTACAGACAATGACAAGAAACAAAACCAGAAGGAAAAGACTGGAAGGAGAATCTGGGCCTTTAATAAAGATTGGTAACACTGGTCAAAGTTCACACTTTGCGGAACACATATTATGAACAGAAAATGAAGTCTATATCATTGTAGCAAGAACAATGAAGGTCCAAATAATATCCCTTGCAATGTGACTGTTATTATTCATTTAAGAGAAACTTAATGGTNTAAATGATCTAATATTACATCTGAAGTCTNTTTCTTTTTTAAAGATGTACTTTTATTTTTATGTGTATTTATGAGTGCCTACATGCATGGCTGTGCACCACACACGTGCCTAGTGACAAAGGTAAGCAGAAGAGGCAGTTGGATTCCCTGCACTGGAGTTACAGGCAGTTGTGAGCTGCCATGTGGTTGCTGGGAAATGAACCCAGGTCCTCTGCAAGAGCAACAAGTGCTCTTAACCACTGAGCCGTCTCTCCAGCCCTGAGTGCTATTACCAATAAAATAAACTGAAATATCAGAAAGATTACAGCCTGATATGGTTTGACATATCAGTCATCCTAGCACTCAGGAAGCTGAGTCAGGTGGATCATAAGTTCAAAACCATCCTGGACTACACAGTGAGTTCTAGGAGAGCTCAGGGTACACAGTAGAACTCTGTNTCAGAAGAAAAACAAAAACAAAAAGAATGCTACCTTTTGTAGAATTCCTTTGAAAAGTGTGGTACTTTAATTTTGTATAGCTCAGAGCCAGTTTCAGAATACCATCAAATTCCTTCCCACATTCATTCTTGTGTTTCCAAGCCCTGACTCCCTCTCAGGTTATAAGCCAGGGTAGGTTTTCCTTTTCCTTCCGAAGTAAATGGACATCATTTTATCAGGCGTAAGTCTTGCTTTCCACACCACATCTGGTTGCTTCTCTCCACACTGGGGCTCCCATTTGGGCTGATTTTCCTACCTCTCATCCACCTTCCTCCCTTTCATTTTTGTCCAATAGGGAGNATGCTATCATGTGGGATAAAGAATGGAGGATAAAACCCATCATGCCAGTGGCCAGTTTTGCAGACCTTGGTTCATCCTTCATTCATGACAAAGTTTTCTAGTTACTTCATGGCTTACAACATCCAAAGGCTTGCAGTAGTGGTGGTGGTGGTGATGATGATGGTGATGATGATGATGATGATGATGGTGATGGTGATGATGATGATCATGATCATGATGATGATGATGGTGATGATGATGATGGTGATGGTGATGATGATGGTGATGGTGATGATGATGATGGTGATGATAATGATGATGATCATGATGAT
>LZPO01087462.1:0-12643 GCA_001675575.1 Neotoma lepida | reverse complement strand
GGTGGTGGTGGTGATGATGATGATTTAAAGTTTCACCTTCTTCTATTGAGGGATATGTAAGTTGCTTCCAATTTCTGGGTATTATGAATAGAGCAGCAATGAATGGGGTTGAGCAAGTGTCCCTGTGATAGGATGAAGCATCNTTTGGGTATATGCCCATGAGTGGTATAGCTAGATTGTGAGGTAGATTGATTCCCATCTTTCTGAGGGACCACCATACTGATTTCCCTAGTAGCTGTACAAGTTTGCACTCCTACCAGCAATGGAGGAGTGTTCCCCTGTTCCACATCCTTGCCAGCATGAGTTGTCACTTGTGTTATTGATCTTAACCATTCTGACAGGTATAAGATGGAATCTCAAAGTAAGTTTTGATTTGCACTTCCCTGATGGATGTTGAACATTTCTTTAATTGTGTATNTACATAAGCTACCTTTAAAAATTCCACANGTGNACTCCTACAACTGATAAACACTTTCAGCTAGATGAAAAATTAACTTCAAAAATCAGTAGCCCTCCTATATACAAATGATAAATGGGCTGAGAAAGAAATCAAGAACACAACACCCTTCACAACAGCCACAAATAATATAAAATATCTTGGGGTAACTTTAACCAAGCAAGTGAAAGACTTCCATGATAAAAACTGTAAATTTTTGAAGAAAGAAATTGAGGATGTGAGAAGATGGAAAGATTTTGTGTGTGTGTGTGTGTGTGTGTGTGTGTGTGTGTGTGTGTGTGTGTACCTCCCTTCTTTTGACTTTGCTGCTCTGGGATTATTTATTCCCTGTGTTTTCTTCCTATTGGAGTTTTCCTTCTAGTACTTTCTGTAGGGCTGGATTTGTAGATAGATATTGTTTAAATTTGACTTTATGATGGAATATTTTATTTTCTCTATCTATGGTGTTTTTAAGTTTTGCTGCATATAGTAGTCTGGGATGGCATCTGTGGTCTCTTGGAGTCTGCAGCACATCTGTCAAGGACCTTCTGGCTTTTAGAGTCTCCATTGAGAAATCGAGTTTAATAGGTCTTCCTTTATATGTTACTTTGTCTTTTTCCCTGGCAGCTTTTAATATTATTTCTTTGTTCTGTATGTTTATTTAGTGTTTTGATTATTATGTGCCAAGGGGACTTTCTTTTCTGTCCCAGTCTATTTGGTGTTCTGTGTGCTTCTTGCACTTTGATATTATGAAACTATCATAAGTTGCACTTTTATGTTAGGAACATTTTCTCGTATGATTTTGTTGAAAATATTTTCTGTGTCTTTGAGACAGAAAATAGAGCTTTCTCCACCTTTTAAAATTCCTATTATTCTCAGTTTTTTCATAGTAATTTCTCAGAGTAAATTCTATTTGCTTGTTGANGAAGAAGGGCACATCACCTTTGGAAATTCTATAGTGGAAGGCTGAAGACGCTGTTAGCCTGTGACATGATGATTCCTGGGCATCTCCATGTGCCTACTCTGTGGCATTAGGGCTGTGGATTGTTGATAATTATTCTGTTGACTAAACGATCTAGTCTAAGCATTACAAAATGCCAAAAATAGCAGGACATGAGAAACTACTGCTCAATCTGTCTTTTACATTTGAAGAAGAACTTAAGCTTTTTAAGTTCAGTTCATCCTATTTATCATAAAAGGATATGCTCTTCAATGCTTAGTATCCCTGGAGCATTTCTGGAGCATTTCCAAGTGTTCTTCATCTGTCTTTGACTACAGAGCCTGGACTAGTTTCCCAGCAGGAAGAATGACCGATTCACCTCTCAGTTCCCAGTCATGCATTCCAATCTATTTTCTTTTCAAAAACTTTATTGTAAAAATAACCAACACCAAAATTCCATAGCAAATTTTGCTCACAATTCTGTCACTTGATTAAACCAATATTTTAGTTACTCTGGTATATTCTAGTCCTTGTCCGTAGGCATATTCAATTTTTTACTTATTTTGTGATAGAAAACAAATTCATACGCTACATTTTATATTCTCACTTATATTCTTTACATTCTTTATATTCTTACATATATTAGCATTATGTCATTTTCCCATTTAACTATTAACTACAACTTCATCACCCCTTACACCTTCCTCCTTAAATGCTATGAATTCCATCATATCTGTCTATGATTATCTGACAAATAGCTATAAATATATGTGGACTTATTTATTATTCTTTTAAGCTTTTTTTAATTTTTAAAGTTTATTATTCTTCAACAATTTCAGACATATATGTAAACATGTTTTGCTCATTTTCACCCATTACTCTCTCGTACCCCCTTCCCACCCCCATTGAACCATTTCTCCTTCCTACTAAGCCTTCTTCCTATCTTCATGTTCTTTTTGTTCATCTGTTTTGTGATCCACTGAGTTTAATTATGGTGTGGGCNTGAAGGAGATATTTATCAGCACATGGGCAACCTAACAGTGGCCACACCACTGAAGAAAATTATTCCTCTCACTCCATTGGTGGATTTTTTAAATATATTTCAAAGTTTGTAACCACAAATATCTTAGTGAAACTTACTTTCTAAAGCCATCCTTAGTACTTCTCAACCACATTTATTATACTTAACAATTGTATGCTTTCATAGTAGAAATATANTAGATTAACATTAAAATTTTCTCTATTTTTTAACTATTGCAAAAAAAAAACTGCAAACATTTTGGCATGCATATCTCCTTTTCTGAAAGATTAATACTGAAGTTGTATATGCCAGAAGAATGTACTGGATAGCAGTAATAACCCACCTAGGCCCCATTGCAGAAGACAACTACCTTGGACCCTCTAGTTATAACCCTTCCCATATGACAAATAGACTATGGGTCAAAGAGGAGGTTCTCAGCCCCAATACCTGTCCCTTTGAACAAGTTTGACATCCAAGATGCTAGAATTCTTGACTCTAAGGTCCTGAAGCTATTTATAGAGCCTACATGGGTTCTCCCTGCAACCCAGATTTATGGTGTTCAGGCCAGCCTGTGCCACTACTGTAAACATCCCTGAGGGGTAGCCTAGGGGTGCTTAGGAAACACAGCATGGTTTGGGGTAGAGAGGAACCTGTACACAAAATTCTCAGTGAAAGCCAAGGTTCGGGTAGGGAGAATACNGGAGTTTGTTGTGAGCTATAGTTTGAAGACAGATACTATATTCCTATGGAGCCTAGAAACTTCTAAACTTACCATAAAACCAGTGTTATCTTCATACTAGAGACAGAAAGTAAAAGCTAATATCTCCTGTGAGTATAGCCACAAAAAACCCTAAAGAAAACTGAAGCGTACATCCACACGAAAATCTCCCAATATTATTCACAACACANAAACAGAAGCCAAATGTCTACCAACTGAAGAATGGCATGGNCACAGAGTTAGGTGTGTCTACACAATTGAATATTGTTTAGCCTTAAGAAGAAATCAAGTACTGACATATGCTAAAATATGAAAGAATCGACCACATAGAGTCACACACCCTATTATTTCATTTATACGAACACCCAGAATAGGGAAATTCATAGAGACAGAAAGTAACTAGTGGGTACCAGAGAATGAGAAGAGAGAAACCAGAGATAACAAGAGCTTTCTGAAATTAGTGGTGATTATATAACTTTTAAAAATTACTAAAGANCAATGAATTGCATACTCTAAAGGAGTCAGTTTTAGGGCATGTCAATCATATCTCAAAAAAGTAGGCATTCTTTTAATTCTTTAGATTTATTTATGTGTGTATGTACACATGCCCCTTGGCACATGTGTGGAGGTCAGAGGACAACTTCTGGGAATTGGTTCTCTCCTTCCACCATGTGACTTCCAGGGATTGAAGTCAGGTCATCAGGCTTGGTGGCCAAGTACCTTTATGCATGAAGCCATCTTGTTTCTTTTTTTTTTCTTTTTCCAAAAATATTTTATTTCATATCTGATACATTTTTTAAAATTTTTTACAGATTCCCCTCTCCTCCCTCCTCCAAGGCACATCTTGCTTCTTTTTAAAGTAGCTGCTGGTTGGGGCTCATGGGTCCGAGTTTCCAAACTTCCTACTGTGGGCCATTTGTGTGTTAGATTCCCATTGTTGCAACAACTGAGATGATCAGCTTATAAAGCAAAGAAGGTTTCTTTTGGCTCAGCATCCTAGAGATTTCAGTCCAAGATTGGGTGGTCACTCTGCTTTGGGTGGGTATCACATCATGATGGGCATGTGTGGCAGAGTGAAGCTGCTCACTCATCTTTTTCAAGATGAAAAAGAGAAATGGGAGAGGCTTAGGCCCCCATAGTCCCCTTTAGGCACTCTCTCAATGAAGACCCACTATGTCCCACCTCCTACTAGTGCCACAGGATGTGGCAAAGCCTTTAACATATCAACTTTTGGGAGACATTCCTGATCCAAACCATAGCATCCATTATATGGACACAGAGGCAAAGTCATACAATAGTGTTAATTTTGAAACAAAAAGGCTCCCAAAGGAAGGAGGAGATCAAGCAATTTGTTTTCTTCCATATATAGCAGGGCCAAGATTATAGATTTTCAGAATCCACTTCACTATGTTTGAAGCCAAATCTGCCACCAGTCAGCTGTGTCTTCATGGGGACAGTANTGGTGTCTCCCTCTCCTACAGCTCCTGTATGTATCTAAAGCGTTCAGCGTGGTGCACGTCACGTCATAGGAACCCAGGGCATGCCNTTCATTATTCACTCCAACCGGAAAGCAGCCTGAGCAGTTGAATAAGGTAGTCTTTTGTTTGTGGCATGAAAGTTCTAATCACAAGTGACATCTTAGCGAGCTGTCCCCTGCGCTGCACATCCACCGTCAGGCTGGTGGCATGGATGATGAGGGTAGATCNTTAATACACACTAGGAAAGATGTGCTTCTCTCTAGGAGCTATTGTTAGTGCTCTTCAAAGGCTCTTCTTTTTCAGTATCTGAAATGCACTGTGAGAAATTAATTGGTTTTCTCAATCTAATTTCTATTGTCAGCTGTGACATCACAAAGCAAGCTCCCAGATGGCACCAACTGGGCTCTTTATCAGCAGTTTCAACACTAATGCCAAAACAAAATGTGCCCAGCAGCCTCATCAAAATTTACATGCTAAGGAGTAGCCTCTTGTGAATGAATTTCAGCAATTCAGAATTAATAGGTAATGGTTCCGTAACAGAATCTTTACAGATTTTAAATCATAATACAATAGCCAGGAATAAATTGCAGACCTAAAATGGATATAAAACCAAAACATGGCGTTAGAAGTAAAGCAATTTCTGAAAAAAAAAGAAATTCCAAAGGAATCAGAACCCACATTAATTTTTTTCAGTTGCAAGTTAATTTTTAAAGGAAAATGTGATATTTTAAAGGATGTTTAGTTTTCACTTAAAGAGCAACCGTGAATTCCAGTGATTTTAGTCTTTTGTTCTCTGTGGAAGGCCCACCGGGAAAGACTCAGTCTTTCATTATTATCTCTAAGATGTTTGTCGGGTCCACACACTCCTTTTGGTCATTGTACAGCTGAGCCATCTGTCATGGTTTCTGAGGAGCCTGGAAAACGCATTTAGGTTAAACCGTAGGCTCTTAAAACCTGTCATTGTGTCATAGTGACGGGCTATTCTTTCTTTCTTCTTAACAGAAATATGTCCCCTTTCCCTTTAAAAGCTTCAGCTTAATCCTAAAANCAGTCTTCAGTCTGACAATAAATCAGATTTGAGTGTGTGTCTACTGGTAGGAAAATACCTGAATAGTACTGAATTTTAGTGTAGCCTGATTTTCTNATCAATTTTGCTCAGATTGTGTGCTCTTGAGCCATTTGTCATATTGCCANTCTCTAGGATTTTAAAAATTATTTTTAATACTTAAAACTTTTGTGTCTGCATGTGTACAGTATATATATGTTTGTGTGTGAAATGTATGTACAGGTGCACATGTGTTTGTGTGCATTTAGAGACCAGAGGTCAATGTCAGGTGTCTTCTTTTACAGGTCTCTACATTATTTTTTGAGCTCAGGGACCAGAGCTCACCAACTGACTAGACTGGCTAGCCAGAGAGCTCTGAGGGAAATCCTCCTATCTCCATCCACCGAGCTCGAGGGCTATAGACCTATACNACCACACCTGTCTTCTATGTGGGTGCTGGGGATCCAAACTCANGTCCTCATGCTTGTATAGCAAGCACCAATCGAGCCACCTTGTCAGCTCCATCGAGTCCTCCAGGATTTGGCTCTCCCCCTCCAACGTGTTTCCATTAATCACCTCCAACCAGCCACTCCCACGGCTAGTATCCTGGGTTTTTTCATTATAAGAACTGTAGAACTTGTGGACTTGCCCCTTGAGAACCCGAAGCCTGCTGACTAATTCTGTGTTATTACTCAACCACTCTCCCATCTCTGCACCTTCACCCCACTGACTGTACCACACTNGGCATCACCTCCCTCACATTTTAGCATGCCTACCAACCTGGTTTAGGATTCATGGCCTTGACAGTCACATTAGCTCCACTGCCCTTCCTCTAGTTGTGCTCACCTGGCAAAGCTTTATCCCTGGTCAAAATCTACTTTCAAGTTATTCTATGCCTGCATCCCAATATCTGTGAAAAGGTCCACAAGGATGATTGCATATTTAAAATTCATGCTCTAATCTTGTGTTCTGAAGCCTACTCCACAGTTATTTCCAAACTTAANCCTCCTGTCCTGTCCAAAACTCCTTCCTGCTCCCTGTAAATCTCTCCTTCACCGTCAATATNCTCTATTTCCTATCTTNAAAAAAATGCTCTTCCTTCTCCATGTCCTTTTCTAGTGGCTTCTGCCTCCTCCCAACTTTCTCTCCTCAGTCCATTATTTATGCATGGCTGTCCACACCACTCTGACACATCTGTTCTCACAAAAGACCCTAATGAGTCTCTGTTGCCAAACTCAGAGAAGAGCCCTGTCCTATCTAAACTGACCCTTCTTGAAGTAACTGTTCTCCAGCACTCACTCAGTGACAATCTCTCTTGCCTCATAGCTCCATAGTTAGCAACTTCTTGTGGTTAAGAACTGAACTTCAGTACTTATCTTTCTTAGGAAACCAAACAATAAGAAAGACNAGCAAATACGCCAGACATGGTAGTNNGACCTGTAATCCCAGCACCCAGGAGGCTGAGGCAGGAGGATGGAGAGTGCAAGGCCAAGCAGCCTGGGCTACATAGTGAGAATCTGTCTTTTAAAAAGAAGGAAAGAAAATAAGAAGAAAAATAAGAANTANGAGTAATAAAAGCCTCTCAAACTTGTAGGTACTTCAGAGGCAGGCCAGCACAGAGATAACTCAGTACTACAGAACCCCACTTGACTTGAGCTATACATAAACACCCTTTTCCAAGCAATGTATTCAACAACCTGAGATCCCAACCTGCATCAAGTTGCACATAGGCCCTGCTCCAAACAANGCAGGTTTTCTGCAAACACATCCTAAACATATCCTGTAACTAAGGAGAAGAGGCCAAACCAGCCTGAACTGGTTTTGAGTGCCTGTACGTACAGAAAGGCAAACTGGTTCCTTTCAGGGGAAATTTTCCTATTTACTATATTATGCCTGTGAGTGTTCATTAAATTAAAATCAGATGCATCATGGGAAAGATGCACAGTAATCAAAGGCTTATGGAAGCCTGCCAATGAAATCACCCNTATCTCACACCTTAGTAGCCAACCCTCTCCCTGTTGGGTCCATACAAGGCAGCCTCAAACAGTAACCCAGTGCTCTTGAGTAAATCTCACTCACAGCCTCTTGTTTGCTTGAGATTCATCTAGTCTGTACTTGCATTGTCTTTCTGAATAAAGTATCTTGCTACTTTGAAACTGTGTGCTTCTTCAGTTCTTTGAACAAGATACCAAGATCTGGAAATACCCTCAGACAAAGGAGAATGTAAACACAGGTATACTTTCTGTCCTTTAAATATTTGCATGTTTTTACTTCCNAAAAGTAGAACTTCCTTCCTGAATTCAGGTATAAGCCAATTGTCACATAAAGATGGAGACTGTGTCCACCAGTGTCTAGAACCCATGGTGTTGTCTTTCCATACTTCACTATATGACACTGGGCCATGCTGCCTATCTTTGTAGGCAGAAGTTTCCCCACCTGAGAGCAGATATAATCATCCTTGCTCAAGACAAGGACTATGTACGTGTGCACATATGGGTGCGCTTACTAATGTAGGAATTAAATACCTTCAATTCATGATGCTGTCCTTTGTCACTCACCCGTATGTGATCCCTTCTGGTGAAAAAACAGGGTACATGGGCTTAGATGACCTTCTAATGGCAACTCTCCTTAAGGTGGGACATATATTAGATTATGTGATTCCTGTTTGTATGATTCCTTGTAGAAATAAAGAAATATGACTGGTTTCACAGGCAATAAGTTGATGAAGGAATGATTGAGAAACAAGAGGAGAGTAATTCAATGAGCAGAAGCAGAAGGGACCATGGGCATTGTGGGTGGGATGTGGAACAGCTGGTTACTGAACTGGGTGGCACATCTGGTACCCCTGAGCCTCCAAGTAGTAGATGCTGTTAGGAGCCCCTCCAACTACGTCTCCACTGGGCCAACCACAAATGCCCACGCACTACCAACTACTTCCAGGGAGATTGGGAATGAATGGANGACACAGCCATTTACTGTTCTTTACTTCACAGCCAATGTGCCTTCCGAGTGAAATATGCTAAAAAGACAATCTGTAGCGTGCATTCACCCACAAGGCTTTACGCCGCATTAATAGTCTTCTAAGCTGAGCGCTCCTGAGTCCTCGAAGCTAATTCTGGGACACATGAAGTGAAGGATGGAGATGTGAGGCTCTAACCCCATTGAATGGAACCCGAGAAGGATCATTTGATAAGCAATTTGAAGACAAGGAGGGACATCGACATAATTATACTGCAGGAGAGGCCACTGTTGTTGCTTATGGGGGCACAAATAAAATTAGGAATCTCTATATTATTCTTGAAAGGAATTTATAAAGGCAAGGAAACAGTTCCTGCCTCAGCCATCCCTGGAAAAGGCATTCCAGGACAGTGCCACACCTTCTGAGGACACTGTGATAGAAGAGTATGACAAGGAGCTCCCAATGAATTCTGCCAGCTGCTCTTCATTCCTTCAGCAGGCCTGTGCCCTTGACTACCGACAGGATCTAGTAAGCTATTTCNAGTGAATATGAGGGAAATGGTGGGATATTACTTCTAAGACTCGGTTACAAAAGCCAGAGTTTTGTTTTGTTTTTTTCTTTCTCCAGGTTTTCTCAGTTTGCCTGATCTCCTGAAGGAAGATATGCTCATGAGCTTCACTTTGGAAGGGTCCACTCAGCAAACGCTGCCATGAGCCATGAAGAAAGCAAGGCCCTCATTCAATAAGCTATGAAGAATCTTGCCAATAACCATATGTGTAGCTTAGAAACGGGTCAACCTTGGATTATACAAGAAACTCTGTAACAGAAGACCTAAAAAAAAAAAAAGACAGATTCATAGAAACTAAGAGAAGAATAAACTTATTGTTAAGCCACTGAGTTTGGGGACATTTGTTACACAGCTGCATATAACTAATATACTCAGTTTGCTCTCAATGGACAGCAAACATTCACTTATGTTATGGTTCATGATTTACAGTCCTTAGGGAAAATCCAGATTTGTATACCTTGATAATGAATAAGGCAAGATTGAATACAAAACTTTCCAGAACATCTTTGTTAGAAAAAAACAAACTCTATGGCAGAATGGCACAGAAGACAAAGCATCTAGAGGCATGGACTGTGTGGGCATATCATTAGTTCTGCAAACCTGAACAGGATGGAGAACGTCTCTAAAATTCACTGTCTTCATGAAAAAGATGGTGACAGGACTGGTCTTTAAGAACTAAGATGCCATATTCTGTGACTGTGATTCCGGGAACATGGGCAAGCCATACACCCCAAATCTTTCTCAGTAGCTGGCAACATCATCAGGTTTGTTCCTCAGCTTTTCTAGGTACTGTCCTCGAAGCTAATAATCCAGAGGAGAAACTTAGAACAGATGGAGAAGCCAATTCTACTCTCTCTTTAAGGAGAGTGAATTGGCAGAGCCGTTTGCTTCCATCAAGGTACACGTGGTAGTGGTGCCAGCGATGCAGACAGTGGGCTTTGCAAGTGTGAGGACCTACGTGATCTTCTGTTTGATATATGCAAATTCTCACACTTCCCTCTCTCTACAAGGAAGTTTACGGGAACTTCATCTTCAGTTATAACTACTGTGTTAAGCTTGAGAGTCCCCATAATTGTGTGAACTTTCTGCTTCTGGCTTATCACATGACTTCTGTTATCATTCAACCGAACTTCTTTACTAAAATGTTGGAGGTATAAGGAAATATAGTGAACATAACATATAGGTTTGAATCTCCTTTTGGCATGATAAGGTAAGCCTAAATAACAAATCTGGAGGCTGCTTTCTTATTTTCAGAATTAATATGATTTGGAGTTGGGGGCAAAGATTTAAATTAGCATAATATGAAAAAGCACACATCTGAAGAATGAAAGAAAACACAAATTGCAACAATATTTGTACCGTTTTTATTTGTAAAAATAACCATCTGAATGCACATCCATAGTATATTACAGGTAAGTACTTCATTCCATTATTAGAGCATTCAGTAGTTGCAAAGTGTTAAACTGTGCTTGGAGAGAGTCAGACTGCTTCAAAGTCCTTCACTGAACTGAAAGCCATTTTCCTCATTTTTACACTCATGACATTTACCAGAGTCATACAACCCCAATTTACATTTTAAAAGTACAGACAAAAATCCCACTGAAATCATCACATAATAGTTTATGTTGTTACAAATATGTTATACAAAATATAACACTGGCACAAGATGTGTATCATCGTGCTCTGCAAGGATATATTGCACATGCTAAAGCGTAGTCTGTAGACAAAACTACTAAACAAAAGGTACTTGCATTGAATCCCCAGATCACTGCATAGGAAACACACGGAGTTACATCTTACACACACGCTCAGATTGTCACTATCTTAAAACGCTGTTCCTCTATAATACTGACCTATGGCTTACAGTTCTGTAAGAAGAAAGCATTTTAGCACTGCAAAGCCAAACATAATTCCTATAGAAAACTTAAGCATTTTCATTTCAAAGCAGAGAAGGGGAGAAACAGGAAAGGAGACACTTGGTACATTCAAAGAAAGGAAAACTCACTAGGATTATATTGCTCCAATAACACTCAAATGAAAAAAAAATACAAAACATTTCACGGAACATTTCCAGGATATACAAATATGAAAGGCACTCTAACGTCATGTTACAAGACCACAAAGGGATGAGTTCCTCAACCAGCGCAACGGATGTGAGAACCAAGCTGCTCGCTAGCGTGAGTATAGTGCAGCAAATCCATCCGGTGTTCTCGTTCTGATGNGACAGTACAGTAAGTCATGCGGCNGCTTACTGCCCAAAGTACCAAAACATACTATGGTGCCCTTTTAGTAGTGATGAATAGAAATCCCCTGAGCTACTATTTACTAGGACTTGAGGCAATTTGGAGATAGTAATGAATTTACCAGAGATAGGCAGACACCAGTGAATAGGTAAGTGCAATCAAACATGGTCCTTGTGGCTGTGGTTAACATACAATCTAAAAACCATGCATTAGGTAAAAGCACTGAGGAACTCAGACTCTACTAAAAACATTTTCCTCAGAAAGCAATGTTGCAAACATTTATGAGACAACTGAAATACATAGAAGTTATGGTTTTTAAAAGTTATTTCGTTAAAAAAAAATTTGGTCTTGTTGGGCGGGAGGGGAGGAAACAGAGCCTGAGGAGGAGAGAAAGACAGACAGACAGGCCAACTCGGAAGAATGGCTCTTTGTAAGCTTGATTTCATTGTGTTCCTTTGTCCTTCCTCTATCAGAAAGAGCCAGGGAAGGCCAGCACAGCTCCATGAACACGATGGCTCACTCCTGCTAGGACAGTGCTTTGCTGACGTGATCCCCTTGCTCTCTGCTGCGTCACCACCAATGCAGGCATTGCATTTCCCGCTTTAAATGCCAACCCAGCAAGACTTCCACTCACTTCTAGAACAGGACAGCACAGTACATCACACTTCTTCAACATGAGAGCTCCCTTAGTCTGCAGGGTTCCCTAAAGATAAGGTCATTGCTGCTCGTTAGCAGTCTGTCTACCTGTTAAAAACACACCTGCTCTAAACAAAAAGAACAGATGGAGGGATACATCAAACCTTCACGCCAAGATGTAAAAAAATGTTGCTGGTGTAAGATTTGNTTGATGAAATCAATATCAGTTCTATAAAACCTCCAAACAAGTTGTCATTTGTGAAGAACCAACGTGAGTTTTAATTACATCCAAGACAGTAAAAGAGAAAGGGTAAAGTCTCCAAGCTTGATGAGAACAATAGCATACATTGTCTAGGTCTCATCCAGACGTGCTAGAGCACTGTTTTTAAAACTCTCAAAATACTATAAAATAGAAAATTCGAGGGAGAAGTTAGAACCTACTGTAAAACACTGAAAAGCTGTGCCCAACTGCTACAGATTTCTTTTCTGAATCTTCAGCAAGTAGAACACAGTACTTGGGCTTCTGACTCTGTGTTTGTTTTTAATTCCTTTTCTTGGCATAGTGCCCACACTTGGCATATTTCTCATTAAGTTTCAGG
>LZPO01087461.1:30121-47126 GCA_001675575.1 Neotoma lepida | reverse complement strand
TTTAGATGTTAAACAGTGTTTGAATATTAAATATACCTGCTTTTTCTTTTTATGTAGAGGAGCTTCTAGAAAATANTAATATTTTCTAGTAGGAACAAAGGTTACCACTAGCAGTGTATAAGTGTTCCCTTTTGCCCACATCTTTGTGGTCATCTGATGCCATTAATTTTCTTGCTGATTCCCACTCTGCCTGGGGTGAGACAGAACCCCAACATACTTTTAATGTGCATGTCAGTGATGAATAATAATATTGAATAATTTCCACATACAAATTGAAAATTGATATTAATTGCTCTGAGGACTATTTGTTCAATTCAGTTGTCCATCTATTGGTGGAATCATTTGGATTTTAGTTTTTAGCTTTTTGAGTTCTACATAGTCTAAATTATTAATCCCTACTATATGGATAGTTTCAGAGACTTTCTTCCATCCTGTAGGGTGTCTGTTAACTCAAATAACTACTTCCTTTGCTATGAAGAAGTTTGTGATTTATGAAATCTTGTTTTCAAATTATTGGAGTTTTCAGAGCGCTTGGAATTCTCTGCAGACATCTCTTGAGTATTTNCATAGCTTAAAGTGCATCCTCTCACTTTCCCCTAACAATCACAGTTTCAGGCTNTACGCTGACTTCTTGGATCCACTTTGAATTGATTTTTATACAGGTGTCCTAGTTTTATTTCTGNTGTTGTGATAAATAGCCTGACAAAAGCCAATTTAGTGGAGGAGGAGTTGATTTTACCTTACAATTCCAGGTTGTAATCCATCAATGTGGGGCAATCAAAGTAGCAGAAGCTTGAGACAGCTGGTCAGGTCACATGACATTCAAAGTCAAGAGCAGACAGAAATGAATGCATGCGTGCTCACTTGCTTGCTTGTGCTCAGCTTACTTTCTCCACTCTTAAACAGATCAGTACCTCCTACCTCATACTTACTGTCTCATACTCCTGTCTCTTATACACATCTAGATGTGTATAAGAGACAGCTACAGGTTTGTTGTACACAGCCTTTATTGTATAAAGAGATGCCCCTCCATTTCTTGCTTTGTCCAGGAATTCCATTTAACCTTGTTGGTGTCAAAGGTTATTTCTGTAGTTATTGAGATAATCATGCAGTTAAGGACATGAAATAATCATGTCCTTACATCCATATNTGTTGCATTACATTGATTGGTTTGTGTGCATTGTCTCATTCTTATATTCCTGTTATGAAATCAACTTTGTCATTGTGTGTGATCTTTTNGATGGGCTCTTGAATTTGGTGTATTTTTTAAAAGAAATATTGCATCTTTTTAAAGAAAAATGCACAGCAGGGAAGTTGGTCTACCGTTTTCTTTTTGTTATTGTTATTATTGGCTTTAGTATCATATTGATTCTGGTTTGGTAAAATGTGCTTAGTTTNCTTTGCTTTCTATTTAACAGTTTGGGAAATGTTGGTGTGAGTTCCTCTTTAGTGGTAGATTGAGGTAGGAAATCCATTGTATCCTGTGTTTTTCTTTGCAGCTAAGTTCTTCATTACTGCTCTGTTTCATTGTTTATTGTAGGTATGTTTACATTGCTTACATCTTCTAAATTCCCAACATTTCATTTTGGGAAGTGATTATGTAGCTAGAAACTTATTTATTTCTTCTATATTTTTCAGGATGTTTTGTAATACAGGTTTTTCAAAATATTCTCAAATGATTCTCTGAGATTAATTAGTATCTCTCATGATGACTTGTTAATCTTTAATTTTATTAGTTTTTGTCTTCTCTACATTTCTTTTGGCTAGGTTTTTGTTAACATTGTTTCTTTGTCNAAAAATCATCTTTTGTTTCATTAAGCTCCATTTCATTAGTTTTTGTAATAATAATGTGTTTTTGTTTACTTCTTTTGTATTTAGATTATTCTTGTTTTTCTAAGACCTAGAGATACTCTGTTAAGTTGTTTACTTGAGGTCTTTGTTCTTTAATATAAATATTCTTAGCTACAACCTTTCCTCTTACAACTGACTTTGCTGTATCTCAAAAGTTCTGATAGTATGTGGTTTAGGTTTTTGATTGTAGGAATTTTCAAATTTTCTGACTGAATACTTCAGTGGCCCAGTGGTCATAAAAGAACATAGTGTCAACTTTCTGATTATTGAATAGCCTCTGTGGTTTGGCTGATTATTAATTTATATTATCTTCCACTATGATATGAAAAGATACCAGAAATTATTTTGATTTTTAAATATTTGCTAAAAAATGCTTTTGGTCAAAATGCTACTTTGGACAACTTTTCTTGGGCCACTGAGGAGAACTTCACATTCTATATGTGTTAGTACTATGTTCTGTAGATATATGCTAAGTCCACTTGATCTGTGGTTTAGCCTAACTGTGAGGTTTGTTGGTTGGTTTTTAGACCTAGATAACACACCCACTATTAACTGTATTAGAAACTGTCTGTTCATTTATGTTCATTGAGTTTGTGTCACGAAATTGGCATTCCCATTGGTAGGTATACACATACACACACACACACACACACACACACACACACTACACATGTATTAAACAATTGCTACATCTTCTAGAAGTTTTTTTTCCTTCATTAATCAAATGTCTAATGGCTTCTTTTTGTTTTCTAACTAATTTTGATTTTAATTCTACCTTTTCAGATACCAGAGTCTCTGTATCTCTCTATATCAGCTTGTTCTCATCTTCCATTTATTTGTCAATGACATCCATCCTTCAATCCTGTCAGCTAGGTTATATCATGTAGCCAGAGTTTTGAGGCCTTTTTTTCTAGTATTTATAATTTAATTGTTATTTTTCTGTTTGGTTGTACTTTTGTTTGTTCTTATCTCTTCCCCCTATTAATANTGGGACTGATAGGCATGGTAGCTTCTTTCCTAGGTCTTATGTTCATCTAATCCTGCCATGAAGTTGACTCTTCTTCTGTTATCATGGTTGTGGTTGTCTTTCTTCCTCCTCAGTGTTCAGGATTCTGTTAATAATCTTTAGCTGCCCTANATTGGTGATCAGTTGGGTTGCTTTATCTTTGGTTTATTTTAGTATGTTCTTATTTTTCTTTCAAATTTAGAAGATAGCTTTTCATGATAGAGCAGTTTTGGCTGGCAGTTATTAATTTAGGTGCTTAAGATATACTATNTGATGCTTTCCTGTTTTTAGGAAAACCTTTGGTTGCCTAAGCATAGTGTAATAGTACAATGATGTGTTTGAAGGTAAGTTGACACTTATTTTAAATAGCTTTTAATTTTGTAACATTTTTTAAATGTACTTTTGACATTTGACTATATTTTATGATCTATTTCTTCTCTGGTCATGTTTCTGTATATCTCTTGACCCCTCTTGTGTACTCATATCTCGTAATTCTTAATGTTTGAATATCTATGTATTTATTTGTCTTTGTTGATGTGTGAATATAAACTGNCTTGAAAGAGAGAGTTCAATTGACCAAATGAAGCTGTAAATGGCAGGAGATTTTGTGCCAGANCTATGCAATCAAGATGATATTAGATGGGCATCAAAGTGTAGATTCCCCCAAACAATGAATCTACTTGTGATTTTTCTTTTTAGATTTATGATGATGTAAAAACAATATTCATTCACTTGAAGCTATGTTATTAATTTTCATATTCTAGGGTAACAAATATGAGGTATCACAACTTATTGCAATGCAAGTAAGGTGCCAGTTAGCAATATGGTCATACAGTTTAGTATACATGGTGCCATGAAGTTTGTCANGTCAGGTGTATTAAATAGATTTTTGACTTATTCAATTTTGAAGTTATTGAAGTTTACCATAAAACAGTCCTACCTTAAATCAAGGTANATCCATATTAAAATGAAAATATGAAACGTGGTTACTTAGAATCCTATGTGATATGAAAATATCTTTTAAAGATGCAGGTGAAATTGTTAACTACCTTAGCCCATCTTAGTTACTGCTATCCCCTTGCCTTTTGTCTTTTGAGAGAGGTCCTGAACCAGAGGCCCAGTTAAGCGTTACCTGATTCATCATCCTCAGAAAGCTTATTGTTTTAGAATCCCAGGCACTGGTGAAACTTAGTGCAATAGGAAAGTAGGAACCACAATCAGAAGCACAAAATTTGCTTGGTATTCAGGACAGTCAGAGATAGGGTTCAAGCAGAAGTTCATGTCATTTTTGTTTAAGGTAGATTGCTGTGGCCGTAATGAGGACGGAGGATGTGAGAGGGCAAAGCTGGGCGGATGAGGATTCGGTGGGAGGTGCTGCAGCTTAGGTGAAAGATGATGAGGCCTTGAGTAGAGACAGACTTGNGACATATTATGTTAAAAAAGGATAAGCAAACTATCAAGAATCACTGTGGGGAGATGAAGACAAGCTTGCGATGGGCCAATGTCTCCTGCTTAGATGAGTAGGCAGTGGAAATTGATGAGAATACAGAGGAAAGGCATCCTTTTATGCATGACATGTCTGCCAAGTGAGTAGTTGNCATCAGTTACTGCTTCTAGCGGAGGATTCTAAATACCTTGCGTTTTCCCAGATGCAGCAGGTTTTGCATAAANTCACCTTCCAAAATACGAGTCCAGTGACGTAGAGCACTCTCATCAGTCACTCAAAGAAACTTTATTGCTCACAAGTAGGTAGCAAGAACAAATGGAATCATGATGAGTATGTCCTGANAGCTCAGAAAGCTGCCAGGACTGAAGAAATATCTTCAGATATTCCCTTTTGCAACACAGCTGAACCAATCCAACATTCCAGTCTGATTTTTTACACTTCCCAGGCTGGACTTGAATAGTTTTTCCTCCTGAACTCAAGCCCTGAAACACATTCTATATTAAGAATGATGATGCTATCCCTAGACTATTACAGACAGGTATACCCCACAAATGAAGAGCTAGGCAATAACNCAGGATCCTTAAGGACTTTCACTTGTGTGGACCCCACTCATGCTTCACAGTGTATTTCTTTCTAATCTGTACTGCCACTTTGCTTAGAACATAGTATTTGAGCTACTTTTCAGCCTGTGGGAGCCTTTTGTTTTACTCTGAAATAAGATTCCAAGAGCTTGGCAACACCTGACCCTAATTCTGAACACTAATTTTTTTAAATTAATATGTATTATTTTTAAACAGTAATGTTTCATTGTGGTATTACTTTGATAATTTTCAACCCTCTGCCCATTATTCTTATTATCTCAAGTTCTAGAAGGGAAGGCAGGTCATAGAATCATGGAGACCTTTTGAAGCCATGACTTCTCCCATGGAAATAGGAAATTCTTAATGACTCCAATGGGAGTGTCACCAGCTATTAACTGACCCACTGTTCTCAGCATGTGGCATTTCTTTACAAGTTCAAAACACCAGAGCTGCTTCTGCCTCTTCAGACTTGGCCCAGGTTTTGTTGCGAGGTTACATATGCAATTTAACATAATAGTCTCAGAATTCAGAATAAAGGCTAGGAATGCAGTCACTGTGGAGCCTGGAACAAGGATGNGGAAGTGAGGCCTCACTCAAACTGGCCCAGCATCCAAAGCATATAGACCATGTAAAAGCCCTCCTATTTACTCTTTCATCCTCCCGAAGACTTTGAGAATGTATTCATGCTAAGCTTAGAAGCTGAGATAAAGGAGTCAGGGGACAGTCACAGATGTTTTCACCCAGAAAAACAAGAAAAACTACAACAAGAACACTTAAAAGTGGGAATAGCTGTGGTATTGGACAGAGCAAAGATGGAAAAGCTCACCTTAAATCTGGACCACACCTTCTGGTGGAAGTCTATATAAGGGACATCAGTGTAAGAAGCTGTTGTTCTCTGTTTGCCCTCACTCCTGCTGGCAAGCTCATTCCCTCACTGGTATCAAAGTCTACCTCTTCACTATTACAGCAACTGAGTCATCCATCCATATATTCATTCTGACACTTTTGTTTCTCTGGAGAATCTTGACTAATCTCTCTCTCTCTCTCTCTCTCTCTCTCTCTCTCTCTCTCTGTGTGTGTGTGTGTGTGTGTGTGTGTGTGTGTGTGTGTGTGTACAAGCTCAAGCTGCCTGTATTCTTCCTCAGTTTGGGTTCTTTTGTGAACCTTTGACCTAAAGAGAGGAGAGGCCTGCCTTACATGTCAGAGAAAGGGCAGTTACATAGGGGATCACCCAGTGTGAGTCCAGAGTATTTTTGCAGCCTCCTTGTCTCTACATCCCTGAGGGTTTTCACCAAAAGCTTAGGACATTCAGCTATGGTGTTATTTTCTGAAATAGGAAAGTAAGTAGGTGGAAGCCACAGTTGTGATTCTCTTGCCTGAAACATCTTTGTGGAATCAAATATATTTAAGGGCATTCTTTAACTTTCCCTCATCCCAAATGGAATGAAAATAGTTTCTAGAAGAAGCTGGTAATCTAAGTCATTCCTCTAAGGCTGTTAAATCTCTCTTGTCATCAATGTGTTTCTGACAGGAAGTAGTCTATGAGAACAGTAGTACTTACCTAATCCTAACAGGGTCACCTTAGCCTTATCCATTATAACTTCAATGCATTTTTAGTAGCCTTTGGTTTGGGTTTTCCTTTGAGTTTCCTGAAACAGTATTGGCTAAGTCACTCAAATTGTGGAGTTTTTCTTAGAAGGATGAATTACCCGAGTGGCCCAACTTCAGATGTTTTGTATGGTCAGCCTTCTTTTATTTCTCTACCTGGCAATCTACTTTCTCTGATTGTATTTAGCACAGCAGAGGAGAGTCACAGCTGAAGAGCAGGATAAGTCTTTACAGGCAGACTCCCGGCAGAGATAGGCATTTGGGAGTACTGATCTCTTGCTGTAAGTCATAGTCTGTGAAGGTAAAGGGAACTCTTCGGCAGACATCTCCCAATATGGCTGAAACTTCCAGGCATGACTAAGTAACACCTGATGGCACAGAAATCAAAAAGGCCAATTCAGTACTTTTTAGTTGACAGGCTGTCTTGGAGACAGTGCTCAGTATGTCTGGAAACAGGTCAGGTGTTAAAGATAGATTTTGATGGTGTTGGGAGAGGGAGCTCCTGATTATATCTGACTAGTAGCTGAGTCAGTGGAACTATGTGCTATGTCAGGCTTGCTGAGTGGTTTAAGATTTGGTGGAGTTGTAGGAGCCAGAAGCAAGGGACGATGGAGAACAGAGGACAGCATTTGAGTCTGTTCTGGAGAATAGGGGAAAGCCAAGAAAGCATAATGCTGGGTCATTAGAGTTGAGGCAGGAGAATTTCAGTGACAGAGAGAAGCTCAGGGTTGAGGGCATTGAGGGAACCATGGAGAAATTACACCAAATACCAGTGAGTTCCATAGAGACAAACAAGTGACCACTGAGAGGAATGAAGGAAATAATTGGCAACAATACCAAAGAAAACTCTGAAGATCTAAGTAAATAAGGCAAAAAGAAAGGTAAGTAAGGTGAGTGAAAATGTAGGACAGTTAGAGTGGCCCGTGGTGCCATGAGTTAAAAACAAGAAGCTAGGAAGACTCACACAAAGAGCAGTGTAGAAATTTGTTTTCCTAAAGGGTCTGCTGGCAGGTACTGTCCAGTTAAGCAAGAAGCAGAGTCCTTTGGGAAGGCAACGGTAACATCGGAGATGAACTCCTTCCATGGGATCCAAGGAAGGCAGAAAGCCAGTGTCAGGAGACTTGCTGGCCTCTCATGTCAGGTCTTTGTGTTGGTGTTAGTGAAGGAGTTAGGAGATGTGCCACCAACAGAAGCATGCTCACATATAACTGTAGGAGACCAGAGAAAGCTGCAGCCAGAAGCAGAACAGAGGGTGAAGTGCTGCAGAGGACGATGTGGCATGACATTCCTTCATCTTCTCCACTTTACCACACCCCTTTGGTTCTCATCCTGTAACCTTTACTCATATTCCCTACCATACCCTACCCTATGGGTTTCCTCAACCAATTTTTAATCTCATGCTACACTAGGGTCCTGGAATTGCAGGGACCATGCTAAAAAGAAGGATCTGAAAAGTCATAATGTTTTCCAGGAGAATAATCATGCCAAGTCAACTGCGGCTCCTTCGTGAAAAAACTAGAAAACAAGGAGAATGGATAATATTTGTGGAAGCTGCCTTCAAGGAANTTTCCTTTTTCAAAAAACTTGTGAGAAATGTACCTTTCAGAGACTGATCTATGAGAACCCCATGAATTAGTTCTCAATCACAAATTTAAAATAACAATACTAAGGGTCTAGAGAGATGGCACAGAGATTTGGAGCACTGGCTGCTCCTTGGGAGGACCTGGTTTGATGACCAGCATTCACATGGCAGCTCACAACCATCTGTGGTTCCAGGTTCAAGGGATCCTTGGCTGTCTTTGGGACTCCTCAGGCATAAGGCATGCATATAGTGTAAAGACATATGGAGACAAAACTCCTCTATATATAAAATAATAAAAAAATGCATGTATATCTCTGCATAGTATTTCCAGAAAATTCTTCCATAGACATGGTTTCACACAAGCCATGTGAGTGTAGTCTCAAATTCTCAAAACCAAGTTTCCTATTTGTTCCTGGTGTGTTAACAAGAATTCATTGATGAAGCCATCTGGGCCTATGTCTTGCTTTGTTTGGATGAAGTGTCTTGCCTTAGTTTCTGTCTCTCACTATTGTAAAGTACTCTGACAGAAGTAACTTAAGGGAGAAAGGGCTCATTGACTTCGTGTACTCCTGCCAGATGTTGCTGTAAAGTCTGTAACAATCCCCTCNCGGGTGACTCTCACAGAATGCATCGGGATCAGCTCTGTGTGTATTGTAGAAAGGTAAGATCCTGGAAAAATCATTCACGACAAGAGGCATCAAAGTTCCTCAATTTATAGTTTCTTCTAGCATTTTCTATGTGAGGACAAGTGAAAAATTTAATTAACTTTAATGAATTAAGAAGTTACAACACAGTATGAAGCCTGTTGTGAGGGGGTGAAGAAAGACAAACATCCTAGCAGAAAGGTCTCTGNCATTCAGTTCCTATGATTTCTTACAGCATTCTGAGCACACACAGTTGGTACAATGTGTGGGAAATCGTATGTTTATGGCATTGGCCAAGAGTGTGTATTTGGTTCTGTTCTTCCATGCAAACGTATTTACTCACTGAATCAATTTCCACTGCAGAATTAACATTTGAATCAGGATGGGACAGGAGACTGAAACCAGACTCCAATGTCACACTGTGTCATTCAGGAGAAAGAACTATTCCTCAAGGTAAGAGTAGGTTGTTGCTATAGCAACATTTTAATAGAGGTAGAAAATCTGAGATCTCCAAGGCCTGGAATGAGATGTAATCTTCCCAAATGATCCATGTCTGGGGAACTAGAGGTCTCACATATATTTCTCTTCTATTAACANTCCTTCCTCTTCTTTTAGGGTCTAGGGTACCTATTCTCTGTCACCCCAGATCTCTAAATGAACCCTGTCCAGATTTATTAGTAAATGAGTGATAGTGTGGCTGTGAGCCACAGCTAGGATTTAGGCTGTGAAAAAAGCCTGTAAGGAAAAACAAACAAACAAACAAACAAACAAAAACTTGTACTGAAGTCTCTTTAGTTTTGTTGTATTTTGTTACTTATTGTTCATTCACTTTTTGTAAAATGAAACTTCCTTACCCTCTTGGGAACTTAAACCAATTTTTCAGCCTTGGTCCATATATGCTTGTGAAGATATATTCCCACTTCTGTATTCATGCCTGGCCTACAGAGGATTCATTCCATTCAACCTGCTATAAAATGACTGTTTCATGATTGAATTGGTGCCACCTGCAGGGACTGTTGGGAGAAAGTGTCGCATTTTCTGGGTTCTTAAACCTGGCAGGCTGTATCTAACAACTCTCTAGAAGCTACCTAGCCACCTCCTGAAGACCAGGGATAAAGCCAGCATAGAGGACAGAGCCAAAATCCTCCTTATGTCCACTGAGCCCACAGCAATGCTGCCTGGGTAAGCTATGCTCCCAGACTACAGTTATGAGTCAGTGCTTTCCCTATGATTCTGGAAGTGCCAGGGTGTGCTCTGTCACTGGCTCCATCTCCTGTAGTCATCCATTAAAAATTTACCAGCTGTCTATATGTCAGTAAGTATAAACAGTACTTTCTTTAAAGAGGAATGATTAAATGCAATGATAAATACAAAATCACAAATTTGTTCCAGAGCACTGAGTTTTGAGTGAAAGCATATTAAAATTTTCATTGAAATTAACACTCGTGCTCAGTCACCATTTATGAAGGTGAAATATTCATTCAGCTATCATGACAATTCATCTTGTAAATTTAGTGAGATATAGTCTTTGAAGATTACTTAGAAAAGAGCTTTCANTAATCAGTTACTATGGTTTTCTATAGCATCCATGCATGGGCAGTAGCATCATTTTCTGCATGTTCCAAGACCTTTTCTTTTCTTTTTTTTTTAGCAAATCCACTTAATGAAGGAAGTCCCACTGCCACTAGCTATCATGACATTTTGTTCCTTAAGTCCCTGACATCATGAGGCAATACTTATCCCATTTAAAGCATCTAGATAGGGTTGTGTGATGGTTGATCTTTGCTATCAGGTTGATTGGATTTAGAATACACCAGGGGATTGGAAGCACCCATCTCTGGACATGTCTGTGGGGTTGTTTCCAGGGTGGATTGACCAAGAGTTAATGACCATAGCACCATCCCATGGCTTGAGGCCCTGTACAGAATTTAGAGTGCAATCACCTGTCCTATGTCTCAGCCAGCCATGGCGTGAGTATCATCTTCTACATGTTTCTGTGTACACTATGTTCTGCTGGAAGACAGAAGGAAGTAGCCACGAACTTTGAAACTGCTTCAAACCAATGCCCTCTGTTGTTTCTGTCAGGTGTTTGGTCACTGTGATTAGAAAACTAACTGATCTAAGTTGTGCAAACTGTCACCAATCAAGTTCAGTTTAGGCCAGGAGATAATACAAGATTAACAAGTTCAGACTAAAAATCTGGAACTTTCTAGAACACAGCAAGGCAGAAATTACACTTTTATTCTATGAGGATTAGACTTAGTCAAGGAGTAGGATATAGCAATTGATAGCTTGATAAATTATCCTGCCAGGTTGTAAATTACCAGGCAGAGCGCACAGTAGAGCAGGGGCACTTCACNCTGCTTCAGCTGTCTTACCTCTTCCTCATGGTGTGGCTCTGCAGTGCATGGTAATCAGTTCCTCCTCAGAGTCTGGGATTCACAGTACAGGAAAGAGCTGTGGGGCTTCTTTAAGACCCTCAAATGGCACTTTGTTTTTCCTAATAAAACTCAGATGTGTTCTGTTGACCTCAGGAAATTATCAGCATAGATGGGCTCAAGTTTTGAGAAGCACTGGAAATCATAGGTGAGAGGTTCAGGCAGCCCCTTGGGCACTCCACAATCCTCAGATTCTAGTTAATTCCCCATTTCTAAATTCTGTCAGGTAGGCTGCTTTCAGGAGGCTGAGCATGTTACACCAAGCCTGATTCTAGGGATATATATATATATACAGTTTGGTCTCTGGGAGGCCTGTGCCTTCTTCACCTTCAGGGTCTTAGCCTACTTAAGCATGTTCATGCCTCAGATAGTAGACATTAGGAGAGTGTGAGCATCTAAAACCCCTGTGAATCACAGTCCCTCATACTCTGTGCCACTTTTTTTCCCCAAAGCATACCTCTTACAGTGTAAGCTATACCCCTGGAAGTCGTAACACCATGGGGATGTTTGGGATGGGTAAAGGCGCTTGAGTGTATTTTAAGAGAAATCACTTCTCATTTGCTTTCTAAAAGGTGTATTGTAAGAGATGGGGCTGCATGAGAGCTTCCCTTTTAAACTATGTCACCCCCTCGTTTTAGATCTCCCACTTACCAGACCTCTTTGTGTTTTCAATTCTTTCTAATTGTTTCTTTCAGTGTATGCCTGTAACTTCCCCTAGAACCTATGCCAGTTAATCAGTCTTTTAAAGCCATCTTTTCTTCATTGGTGAGAATATTTGGGCTCCAGAATGGTCTCAGTTTCTAAATTCTTTCACATTGCATGTCACACCTTTTGAATAAATAAGCCATTTAAAATTTCAGGTTGTGAGAACTAGCTAAAATCATGAATATCTCATGTTGTTAAATATGTTAGTACAGAAATTAATGTCCTTCAGGTAGCCTGAAGGCAGGACTCCTTAGTCCCTTTCTGGATATAGCCATTTGCTTTCTCTGTAAGACTTCACAGAAATTGACAGTTGTTTCTGTGTCAGTGTTTAACAAGTAAGGAATATTTCCAGGTAAGGGGATTGGAGTCCAGCCTAAAGAAGCCACACTTTTCTTGTACAGAAATATTTTTCCATATATTTGAAAATAGCTTTATTAGATATAGAAATTTTGGTTGGCAAGTGATTCACTTTCAGGCCTCAATCCCTGTCTAGTTACTGTTGTATTGCTGTGAAGAGACACCATGACCAAGGCAACTCTTCTAAAGGAAAGCTTGCTTACAGTTTTAGAAGGTGAGTCCTTGCTCAGCATGGTGGGAAGCAGACAGGCACGACATTCAGCAGTAACTGAGAGCTTTACATCCTGATCTCTTCAGGCAGTAGACAGAAAGGAGAGGGAGAGGGAGAGAGGGAGAGAGAGTGAGAGAGAGGGGGAGAGAAGGAAAGAGAGCGAGAGAGGGAGAGGGAGAGGGAGAGGGAGCGGGAGTGAGAGCGAGAGACAGAGACAGAGACAGAGACAGAAAGACAGAGAGTGACATGGGCTTTTAAAACACCAAAGCCCACCTCTGGTGACACATTTCCTTCATCTAGGCCGTACCTCCAAACCCCTCTTAAAGAGTTCAAATCTCTGGTAATTAAGCATTCAATTACATGAGCCTATGGGGACAATTCTCATTCAAACTACTACAATCCCTAAAAATATCATGCATGCTTTCTTGGATCTTAGGTTTGCTGGTGAAAGATCTCTTGTTATCCTGATGTATCCTTCCTCCGCCTAGTGATTCCCACCTGCACATCATTGAGTCCACGGGCACCTGCCATTATCTTCTTTTTTTTTTTTTCCCTGCTATCCTTTGGAATTTCATACTATGGTTTCCTTTGAGAAATGTCATAGATTTTTACATTTTATGTTTATTTTTTTAATCATGAGTGGTTGTGTGTATGCACGTGTGAATGCAGGTGCTCAGGGAGAGTAAAGGCATTGGATACCCTGGAGCTGGATAAAACCTGGAATGGAACCTTTGGAAGAACAAGAATCATTTATAACTACTGACACACTTCTCCGACCTCTCATTTCATAGTTTTAATCACAATTTATGACTGACTAACAATTTATTCAATAATTTAGATGCCATAAAGATCAACAAAAGGAACAGTCTGATCCATGCTCACTGTGCAGTTCTGCCCATTAGTAATACTGAGCCAGGACTCTGACAGAAATTCTACTTAGTTGCATTGCATGTTACCATGAGTATCTGCCGGGAGCCATCCCCGGTGGTGGACGAGTCTGAGTGTACAGTGGAAAGAGGCTCGTAATCTGAACTGTGGCTAACTCCTCTAGCCCACCAAACCTTGTTGACCTTTTNGAGTTACTTTGTTTTGAATATCTTGTTCCTGTGTAAGTACAAGGACAGATGTTTCAAGAATGTCTCATAGCCTCATGAAGAGACCTCTGGCTTCTTTATGTGTCACAACCTCCAAGGCATAAGGAAAATCTTCAAGCAGATAAGGATATCTCCCTAAAACTGGAGGGGGGTAGTATACTCAGGACTGTCCTGGGGAAGCTTAGAAGCAACATTCCTGGGAGAAGGCATAAATGATTCATAAGAAATTTTCCATCAATCCAATATCCCCAAATTGTACAAATATTAAAAGTCTCTTAAGTAAGCAACAGGTGGAGATGGAAACCAAAGGTGGCATGGCAGCCATCATGTGGCTTAGCTCTGCTGGATCTTTGTCAGTAGCTGTGCTGGCTTTATGGCTTCTGCCATTCCATTTAGATATGGCTGTGCCAAATATCATTGAGTGACAGAGAATATAATGTTAAGCCTTTTCTTTTCCTTATTTGAGTTTATATATTTAGAGTTTCTATATTTATCATGTTTTTGAAAATAATTCCCTTTTAAAAAATGTTGTGGCCTTTTGTATTTCATTATCTCTTCTTCATGTCTTCTTACTATTATGGTTTAAAGTCTACTTTATCAATCAGATGNGTGTCAGAATAGCTATTACAGCTTGGTTCTGNCTCTTTTTGTTTTCTTTCTTTTTCTTTGTTTGACTTTCAGCCTTTGGCTCTCAGGAAGTATGTGCCTTTGTCCTTGAGGTATATTCCTTGGAGACAAAAATATAATAAGGTCTTTTTAAAAATCCAATCACTACTCTTTTCTTTTTTTTCCCTTTGTGAGTTTATGCTATTTACATAAGGCTATTATTGAGAGATATTTGCTAATTCTTATAATTTTTTGGTTATTAGTTATTTGATAATTCCTTGTTCTTCACTTTTCTTTCCACCAATACTTGGGAATTTCTGGTTTACTGTACTGGACATGGTAGGGTCCCTACTAGGTCTCCTTTGATTATCTAAATCTCTCATGAAGTTTGCTCTTTCCTCTGGTTTCATGTTTGTGACCATCTGCTTTCTTCCTATGCATAGCATTTCTTTAAGTACCACTGACTACTGCTGGCTTGGTAATTATTTGCTTCCTCTTCTTGAGTTAATCTTGAAATGTTCTTGTTTTCCCATACATTTTAGCATAGCTTTATTGGTTATAGCAATTTTGGTTGACAAGTTGTTTACTTTTAAGGTTTCAACCCTGACTATGTCATTCCACACTTTCCTAGCTTTTATATTTACTGATAAAACAGCTGCTGTTATTCTGATCTATTTGCCTTCATAATTGAATTGCTATTTTTCTCCTTGAAATGTGTTTTCTTTGGTTTGAAATTTTGATGTCTTAGCTATAGTACTTTGTAAAGAATTTATTTTCTGGCAGTGTCTTTTAGAATTTCCAATGTCTCATATGTTTGAATTATCTATTTCACTTATTTGTCAATTTTCTGCTATATTTTGATTGAATGTGTTTTTATAGTTTTAGTGTTTGTCTCAGCTCCTTCTATTCTGTAGGTTCTTGGGTTTGCTGTATTGACCATTTCCCAGAAATCTTGGCTGCTGTGTGAACTAATGTATGCTTTCTTTATTTTCCCATACATATGTTTGAATGTGAAAATTTCAAACTTGTCTTATCTCTGATATTCTTTCTCCTGCTTGGTAAGTCCATTGGGGACACTATGAACTGCATTCTTTCTTAATTGTTCAGTTCATTCGAACATTTCTTTTTNTGTCAAGTATTCCATTTTCTTGCTTATTTTTCAAATTTTAGAGGGAGATTTTGGGGAAGCTGGGAGGATTGATAGAATGAACTGAAAGGGTGAATATGATGGAAATGCATTGTATTAATGTATGCAGTTCTCAAATAAAAATGAAGCAAGATAACATCAGAAAAAAAGGAAGAATGGGACAAAGAAGATCAAGAAAGTGAAAAAAAGAAAAGAAATATTATCAAATAATGAAATAGATATGCAAATAAAATAAGATGACCATATTAAGGAGAAAAAATATTTAAAGACATTAATTGAAAAGAAACACAATATAAAATTACTGCTAAAAATATAACAAGGAAAATAAGCACGGGGCAAAATGAAAGATTCAAAAGGAAGATAAAATGTTGTAGCAATTTCTTTCTGGGATTCTGAACCTTGGAAGCTGCCAGTTGCATACACAGTTAGAAAGTCAGTTAACTTGTAAACACGTCTATTTTATGTGCAGTGCTGGTGTTGTTGAGCCTGTATTCGACACCTTTTTGACCCACCAAAGCTGTCTTTACTTTCTAAGCTCCCTTCTTTCCATATACTGCATTTNCTGTCCACATCTGGGTCTGCAGGCTATGAGCTATTTTCTGCTGGCCTTACCTGTTTTCATCCTTACCTCTGAATTTTTCAAGTATCCTATGCCATTGTGAATTTCTGAAGTGATTCTTCTCTTTGGCAGAGACTATTCAACATTTTTCCTTTCCTTTCTTCCCTCCAAGCCCTTCCATATTCCCCTCCCCATTCTCCTTCTAGTTCATGGCCTCTTCTTCATTCATCATTATTATATGCATATATGTATCTGTATACATAAATATGTGCCTAAATATAACATTTGATTCCATATAATGTTACTTGTATGTATGTTTTAGGGCTGACCATTTGGTATTGGACAACCACACTCCTCTACTCCCTGGTTTTCTGAGTTGCCTATGGTCCTCTGTGTAGGGTTGAAGCCTTGTGGGCTTCTGAGTCAAACAGAGGCAGATACTAGTTTGTCATTTTTACATGGAGTTTGTTTCACTTGTTTGGGAAAATAGTTTTTCTAGGCATAGAATTACAATGGGACAGTTGTTTTACTTTTAACTTTTAATGTTTTGTATCACTGCATCTGACTTTGGATCAAATCTGTTTCCTTCTCTCCTTTCTTCCTCTTTTTTAAGGTATCATTTTATCTGGCTTCTTTGCATATCTTCTCTTTATCTTTTTTTAAAAGCAATTTCATTCCATTGAAAAAAAATTTTCATAAGTTCTTTGTGCTTCTTCCAACTTTGAATTAAATTTCATTAGATTTGTAAAAGAAAAGTCATTCATTTTCTATTAACTTGACAATTCTCTCATCACTTTATAAATATGAATGTTGTGGGCTACCAAATTATCTCAAAGGTCACTTAATGGATGTTTTCATTTAAATAGTCGATTTAAACACTATGAAAATTTCTGTATTAAAGAAGCAAAGAGAAAGTAAAAAATAAACCATAAAATATATAGAAAATATTGACAGTCTCTTTACATCAAATTTTAAGGTCTGTACAATTTTGTTGAAGAGAAAATAAAAAAATAATTTAATATAATGTCACTGTAGAATGACTTAGAATTCTGTTTTTTTATTAATTAATTNATTTATTTTTACATTAAAAAGATCTTCCACTCCTTTTACATACCAACCTCAGATCCCCCTCTCCTCCCTCCTCCCACCCCACCAGTTTCCCCTCTCCT